>VSDK01009759.1:226699-291058 GCA_009767595.1 Symbiodinium kawagutii
ATATATTTATATAATATATATATATATATATATATATATATATATTCATCTATTTATATATATACGCACAAACTTGTACACATATATATATATATATATAAATCTATGTATATACAAATATATTCTCAAAATACTGACAGTCCAGATAGTTTCACCACCGGGGGGGCCTTCTGTTCCCAGACCAACTGGGGCCAAAGGGCTTAGATCTAATGCTGGGCAGCGAGGAGTTGAGGCTTGTTGACTGGAGACTTTTTTCTGATCTGAAATTGATAACTGGCTATGGGTCAATATTGAACAACCAATAATAGGGGATAATAACCAACGATAATAGTGGGAAAACAATGGTTTATAGTGGGAGAACCCGGGGTACAGGGTTTTGACCCACTGCCAACTGTCAACAAGCGATGTAACAAATGCAATCAACAAACAACTGGGATACGAAATATTGACCGTCAACAATCATCATTTGATAAAATGAGTCGGAATGATAGGTTGCTTTGTCAAGTACAAAGATCTATCAAGACTGTTATTGCAGCCTCGGTGTGGGGTCTTCCCCGAGGGGTGGTGGCCATCTCCAGCCTTCGGCAGGAGCGAGTTGCCTCCAGAATTGGATGGGATTGAGCCCACGCGAAATCAGGTGGCACCACTTTTTTTGACATTTTTGTCTCTTGTTGTAGTTGTTATGATTCATGTTGTTCTTGTTATAGCTGCTGTAATTGATTTTATTCTTGTTGTAGTTGCTTTGGTTGATGTTGTTGTGGTTGCTTGGTTGCTGTGGTTGTTGTTGGCGTAGCCGTCGTGGTCCTTGTAGTGGTTGTAGTTGTAGGTGTTGTTGGGGTTTGTGATCATTGACCAGCAACAAGTATTAACAAATATGGTACACATACTGATGAAACTGTGGTATACAACCCATTCATGTGAGCAGGGTGACCACTCCCTGAATGAGAATAACCACCCAGCCTGGGGCGTTCAGTACTGAGCCATGTGGACTATGTGGCGTAGCTCCGATGCTCTTTATCTTAGCGTATCCTGCAGGAAGCTGGACTGGAGCGTGCATGTGACGTTTAAGTCCATACGTCCGGATTCTTTATAACAAGCAGTTTACAAGAGAAACTACTAGCTATTGTTAACCATTAGCTATTCAAGATGATAAACTATGATGTTTCACATGATTAACCATTATACTAGCCACTATCAGATATTATCAACGATTCTCAATCATTACGAACCCTTGGCAACCACTCTGGTACCGGGTATCTGGACTCCAAAATTCAGCCCCTCTCCCTGGGTCCAGCTTTCGGCTGGGGTTGATAAGGGTTGTGAAACAGGGAAAGTTTGCTGGTGAGCATGAAACCAAGAATGGTTTGTCATGGTTAGTCATTTTCAACATTGGTCAACATTTTTATGAATGGTTACTAATGGTCAATCATGTGAAAGATCATAGTTAATCATCTTGAGTAGTTAATGGTTAACTGGCTAACAATAGCTAGTAATAAGTCATCATGGTTGATAATGCCCATTGATTACTGGTTGATAATGCTCAAGAATTGTTGAACTGTTGGTTGTGGTTTGATACCCGTCATAGTGGCTGACAATATTGAGAAACCGGTAATAAGTGCAATTGATACACGCTGACAATGGCTGAGAATGGTTAATAACGAACGCTCACAAGAAAATCTAACCATGGTAGGCTATCGGTCAATACGGTAGCTTGTGATTATAAACTGTATGGTCCATAAGGATATACTGTAGGGGTCACTAGCCTACGAGCACCAACAGTCATGGTTGATGGCACGGAGCGGGCTACGAAGCTATGCCGTTGGCCACGGAGAATAGTATATCATCCGTGCAGCGTCGTGAATTCCGCTGTTAAGGAAATCATGTTGTGTGTGTAGAGCTTTGAACCAGGGACATGGGAATTCCAAGACTACCAGGTGAAAGTGAAATTGGTTCTTGAATGATTTTCATATGATCTGCTGGTTGAGATAGGTTATACTGGGTCCAAAACAACCTGAAGATTCTGATTCTAAAAAAGCCGAGCTGAGCAGCCAACATGAGCTAACAAGTCATGTTTATTGTTAATTCATTGAAAACAACACATACATGGGTTTGTTTGGTTTGTCCATAAATGGTGTACCCCTTGTATACATAATACATGTGGTGGTTTTCCCATGGTTTTCCATTTTACATGTCCGTTTTGGAGCGTGGTTGGGTGGTGCCACCATGTGCCACCATTTGTGGCCAACCCATGTGTCTTAGTGCCAGCTCTTCATTCACCATGGAGCAGAAATTGTCAACAATTATCATGCCTCTGTTGCTTGCATACCGCATATGTGTATACACATATCATGTTCTTAGCATACATATTTGCATATGTACGTATTTTGAATATATTCTTGGTGTATATGGCGGTTTCTCAAGTCATAGGGGCACCCCGAAATCATCCATTAATAGTCATCTACTGTAATGAACCAATCACAACTTGGGGTTCCCTATGGCTTAAGAAACCACCATACAGTAGTTGTTTAGGCATTCTTGCTGGTGATTGTTATATACCTATGAATCCCTATGATTTTGCATTAAGCATTGAAATTCCCTATGCTGCCACTCATGAAAGGAAGGGGCTATGCGTACGGTTACCTTATGAGACCAAGGGTTTCCGGATGCGCCCTATTTTGCCTAGTGGTGAGTTGGCTGCCAGGGAACTGTGGCAATACTTTCACACTTGTGATAGTAAAGCTACTGCTCGGGTGCGAAGGGACTTCAAGGCTATTTGGCATGTTAAGATGGCGCCCAGTCCACCATCATGTGGTGGAGCTTGATTGCATGTCCATTGTGTCCTGTCTGTCTATGCTTACTCATTCGATAGGTCTTTCATCATGTAGGAGGCACGCTTTGTTAGCATTGCTGGCACTAGCCGACTACGGTTCTCAGCTGCAAAGTGCCAAAAATTCACCGTAGTTAACCACTTGCCGCCATGTATCCCCCGGTTGCTGATCATGAAAAGCACCCTAGTGCCAGGTGGTGGATCGGAGAGTGGATTTTGAAGTTGCTGGGCATTGACTCGGGAGTTGCGATGGTTGGGTTGGGTTGGAGGTGGGGGTGGGTGGTTGGCTGGCTGGTTGGGTGGTTGGTTGGTCGGCACTGTCTATTGTGCTCGGCATAGAGCTGGGATGATCAGAACCCATGAATTAGAAAGTCTTGTCAACCCACCATCACAGTGGCTCTTGATGGTTCAGACCTGATTTGCATTGTTGGTTCTTGACCATCATGAGCCATCCGAAACCAAGTATAGGTTCATCAATTCCCAGCCGTCAAACTTGGAATTTTCCTTACCTGCTTGTAGATATGAAGAAGGACAAGACGCTATAGCGGGCTTACCCAAGCTTGAACCATGATGGGCAACGACTTGAAAAAACTTTGGTGATGGGGTTGCTGCTAAGCCCATCCAGCATCGTGTTTTTAGTGGGGAAACCATGAAACTTCGGGGTTTTGTAAACCAATCTAAGATATTCAAACAGATGTTGCAAAGGGCAGTGGGGAAAAGCCTCAAACCCAGGGCTTAAGATGGCTTTGATTGTCTACCGTTTCTGGCGACTGTCGAGCTGCGGCTTCGTGCGAGCATTTTGTGCGTGAGATGCAGCAGCCTTCAGCCCGGGCAAGTGATCAGCTTGTGGAAGATAGATATACCATCATATACCTGCAAACATTTAGATATACCTACATCAATGGCATTGATTTATAAGCAGCTGGTATATTTCAAATGCAAATTCTACCTGCAAATATTTCAAAGGCAATTTGTCTATTCTAGGTATTGATTGATAAGCAGCTGGTGAATAGCCATGTTAATCCAACAGATGGTAGACGATTGACTATTACCTGTCCACTAATTACCACCTGTTTTCCAAGCTGGTTTACAACCTACAGATTATAGCACGACAGGAAAACAGGGGGCAAACTCCATAGGTAATCGGGCACCTAGCTCATCCATTCCGCCCATGGAGGAAATCCGCGTTTCCGGCCTAGCAGAAAACCACCGTGAGCATTTGCAAGGCATGGACCATCTACAGCTGCTGTTCCTGAGATGAGGGGCATGTTGTCTCAAGCTGTGCCAGCTTCCCCTTGGGGTCAGCATCTGGTAGGATCTCCGACCTGAGCTTCGACGACTTCCAGTGATCATACCAGGTCGTAGGAGGGCCATGGTGATCCTACGCAGTATATCCGATAGAAACCATGGTGAAATGAGGCCTTAAGTATTGAAATGAGTGAGGAATGTCGAAATAGTTGGCCCATGTTGATCTCAAGATGAGTTCAGAATGTAAAGATCCTATGGCCCCAAATGTAAAGATCCTTGGCCCCGAAGATCCTATGGCCTTCACTGCCAGGAAATATCACCTGCCTGAGGTGAAGCAGATGGACAACGGCAAGCTCCGCGCACAGCGGATCCGGTTCCTGTCCTCCTCGCAGCGTGGTCCCATCATGGCACCGCCCCGGATGCCTGCCACCATGGCTCCCATGGCAGTGGGACGGCCTCCACAGGTGCCCAGCGGTCCATCAGGCGCCACGTGGGGAGCTTGTTGTGGGCCACCGGCGCATTGGAACAGGGATCAGTTCGCGACGCGGAAGCGCAAAATGGGATTCTTTAGAGGGCAAAGTGACGTTTTTAGAGGGCAAAGTGACGTTTTTAGAAACCAAAGTGACGTTTTTAGAGGGTTTGACTTGACCAACCATTTTCCACGATTGTTGATGAATAAACCAATGAAACATGGATGGGCTGACGCTTGAAAGGTGGGCTGGTGGGTTTTCAAACTTGCCAACCAAAAATTGTACACGTGGATTTTTTAGAGAAAGGAATGGTCCCAACCTTCGCCTGGCTGACGCAAGTCAGGGCCGACCAATTTTCCTGGAGGAAACTGAGGGACCCAATGCTTCAGACAAGTAAGGGCAGGCCCGTTTGCAGTTGGACTGGTGAGTAAACACCCTGACACCCTGGTTATAGGCAACAACAGCTGGAGAATATCCTTCCAACCCGCTCGGATCGAGCAGAACAGTTCTTGCGAAGTGGTGTTGAGCTATCAGCAGAGTCAACGACAATTGCAGTGCCCCTGGACCGATTGTAGGGGAAAAAACATCAGTCAAGGAGCATAGAAATTGTGAAACATCATGAATGCGGATGGTACACATGGTGGATCCTTACACATGGATGATTTCCCTCATACAGTACGATAGAGGGATCATTAGAAATCATCCAAGAGCGGGGTCTTCCCAGTCCAAGGATTCTACGATCGTAGCTTTCAGATGTTCACCAGCCATTAGGTCATCTCTAGGTTGCTGGCCACCGCAGTGGTACCACGGTGGTATGTGACCACATCACCGCCTAGCATAAATGCAAGCATCGAATCTAGCCATCTACCAAGTCACGGTCAGTCTAGCAGGGAAACCATAGGAGATCATGAGAGACCATGGGAAAGCAGACATAACTTGGCTTGGAGCTGGACCAGATACAAAAACGTAGCAGAGCCCCATGTCAGCTGCAGCAGCAGGTCATCGAGAACCGGTCTTGAGCTATGGCCGCATTCGCAACTACTACCCCTCCAAGGTCCAGCTCAAACGGCAGATGGAGCCGTGAAGATGGGGGTTTCGAGAGGATGGGTTGGTGTTCATCTCACTGTCCCTACGTTAAATCGAACGGATTTGCAATTGATGATGCCTGCGTTTCCAATCGCCAGCTGCCGGGGCAGCTGGAACTATTTTGTACAGTTCCGAATCCTTGATTTTCTAGGGTCAGCGAATAGATCGGAGACATCTGACATTGTCACGTTTTTGAACGGGCAGATCTGGATGTTCTTAATGCGATAATTACAGAAACTCAAAACTAAGCCAGTCCACTCGAGTGGAGAAAGTGGTGTTTTTGACTGTTATCTTCCATCCAGGATATGATGAATGGATGCACCCAATCCCCCCCCATCTGCTTTTTTTTTTTGCAGTGGGTGGTTGGTTGGTTTCCCACAGCTCCCTCTCGTTTTTGTTGCCAGATACCTCAGACTCTCAGTTTCTTTGTTTTTTTGTTTGCCAAGCAGTGCCAGGTCAACATTTGTGCGGCAGGAAACGACCATTTCTTGGGTCAAACAGTGTGCCCTTCAATCCTCCCTTCAATCCTCCCTAAAATGACTTATTTTGAGAAGAACTGAATGACGATTTTCTTGCATAGCGATTTTCTTGGGATACCACGCCATACCGCCATGGTCTTCCATATCATCACCCCGCTTACGTTGGTCTTCCAATCGGTTCTTAAAATCGGGGACCCCCAAGCTATCATCCAGTTGATTCACCACTTATAGCCAGTAAAGCAACCATAACTTGGGAGTAGCCACCAACCATCCAAACCTTGGAGTCCCCATGTCGTCCCGGCAACCGAACTCCGTCCATGGACAGCTCCCCCGGCTTCGGTTCAGAGACGCCTTGGTCGTCGCTTGCTGCGAGGGCTACGGCTTCATCGAAGGAAACGGCCAATCGGATCTCTTCTTCCTACCCAGCTCCTTGCCCAAGGCCGCTGGTGGCCGGTGGGGCGGCCGGTGGGGCAGTTCCATGGTTGGTGGGGGTCAGTGGGGGATCATGATGATTTTTGATGATTTAGAATGGTTGAGACATGGTTGGTAGATGATTTGAGGTTGATCATGGATGATGGTGGTTGATAACATTGGATGATCGATGACAATGGTGGGGATGTTAGCCAACAATCATCGCGATGTACCAAGTATGTGGGCACATAAATGAGCTACTCCCGACCGTCTTCAAAACGATAGTTCTGAAGAAACATCAATTCGGGAAGTACGTATCATTGTCATGTATGAACGTTTGGGCAGTATCATTGTATATCATTATGAACAACTCCTTTCAACGACTAGGTGGAGAAGACTCTATCAACCCCCCTCAGCTGAAAGTCATCAGTGGAACCTGCCGGGGGCTTGCTCTGGGTGAGATCTCTGTGGGAAATCATGGGCCTCTGAAGTATTGCCTGAGTTCTGGCTATGTTGACAGCGACTTCAGACGTATCAAGTTTTCCGCTAAATCACGAAACCGATAGCATACAGATGCAAGATATGAAGATAGTGACAGGACCCGCGGCTCTAAGATCTCACCGATTTCGGTGATGAGTCCAGGAAACAATACTTATTAGGCAGCAAATCATCGCAGATGGTTCCGCTGTCCAGTGATCTGTTGGTGAATGGCATTGATCTTCCTATCCAGCTTGGGGAGCCACTGCTTACGCCCAGCTCACCAGGAGCTACTGGACAGCAAGCAGCCTTTGGAAGGGATGGAAATCACCTTCGAAGCCTACACTAACGAGGATCGGTGCCCACGGAGTGATGTTCGACGCTCCCCAGGCTCCGAGTCCAAGTAAGCATCATCGATATTCCCCAGAGTTGTATAGCCACAATTGTTGGTTATCCACCCATCATTAATAATCATTAGCCTCATGCACCATCATGAACCATCGTTAAACATCAGTCAGTAACCATTATTGAGCATCAGTAGCCATCATTCAGCATCATAAAGCGTCATTGAATGTCATTGAGCGTCATCTATCAGATGCGTAGCATTAGTCGTCCAGCTTTCGCCATTCTTCTCCAGGAGGGCAAGGCACGTGCTCGGAGCATCCAACCGTCCGGCGTCCCAAGGGGGTTAGCATCAAGAATCGGTGCTCATTCTGATCATCAATAAGAGCAGCATGGCCATGACAAGAATATCCTCCTCCTCCTCCTCCTCCTTCTCCTCTTCTCCTCCTCATCATCATCGTCGTCGTCATCATCATCATCATCGTCGTCGTCGTCATCATCATCTTCTTCATCTTCATAGTCGTTGTCAAGTCACATTAATCAAGTACACCATTATCATTGCACCGTTATCACTACATCAGTGTCATTGCAAAATACCATTGCCACACCATGTTTTTTTGTCACTAATTACCAATGTGAGTTCAAAGGTTATACCCCAGCTGATTATCCCCAAGGTGAAAAAACATCTCTTTGATATGTTTACCAAACCTGACTTCGAATGCTGACCCATCCCCAGATGTATCCAAGATGAGAAACTACAGAATGGGAACATCAGTCAGCACTCACCGGAAGTAATGACGCAAATGATGACTTCATCAACAATGGGAGCCCACGCCTGCATATTCTGGATATGATCAGCAACCTTGGCAATATGATTGTCAACGAGTATGATGCTTCAATCGTACAGGTGATCATTATGATCCTAATGTTGTTTTTCTCGTTGGTGTTCATGATTACGATTTCCACAGCACTCACGGGAGTAAGACTTGAAACCACAGAGTCCTCACGATATTCCGTTTGTGTTTTGACACTTGCAGACCACATATTATTGGCTTGATTTGAAGGAAAACGACCGATTATCCCAAAAATACAATACTATTGGTTGCTTCAGGGAAAAAGTGATCATTTTTTTGTGGGTTGGGGTAAACAACATTTTTTGCACAACTTCACGTGTTCGTTCAGGATCTTTTAGGGAGGCGGAAAGTCGTTTGCCACAAGCATGTCAGCTTGGAAGGTTCAACACCTCCCTGCCAGGTAGACTCACCTGGAAGCTCAAACATCACATATTTTTTTTGGTAGGTAGAACGCTGACAATAGGTGAATTGTCTGGGCAACCAGGCTTGTTTAGCAGAGTTTGATTTAATGGTGTGAACTCTAAAAATATCCTTCCAATAGTTAAAACTATTGAGCGAGAGGCCAACAGCCTCACCAGCAGTAATCATCAGCAATCACCATCAGTGAATTACTGTAAATTAACAAACTACCAATGAATCCCCAGCAACAAATAAGGAACATCGTTAGGCACGGCCGCTCTGCCTCCTGTGGATTTGCCAACTCTTGTCTTGTATTTGCGACCAACAACTGAGACAATGCCTATGGATATCCTCGTTATCCAAAACGATTGCTTTCCTCGTGATTTTTATCATCAGGTTCCGCACCATCATGTAACCGTTTTTAGTCATCATTCTGATCATCTTCACCATGTTATCATCCAGATTCTCTTCATCATTCTCCTCATCCCCATCAGCACACCTAGCTTCTCACGATAAATCATGACTGCCATCATGATGCATCACCATCACTACATCTTTGCTTCATCAGTACTGTCGGGGAAACGCTCCCCTGAAATGGGTAAACCATGGATGATGGATCCAATCAGCATTCAGTCACTGCTATTTGGGAAATGATCCACCATGGATGGTTTACCTTTTGGATCCGATAGTGATGAACTCATCATTACCCTTTGGCAAACTCACCTGGAAGCTGAGAATCGCCATTTTTCAAAGGTAGAACCATTGTAAATCGCGGATTTTCTACACAACCAGGTTCGGGACTGCCGGAGTGGAAGTCACCTGTTTCAATAGGTCAACCATCCATGGTGGATCCAACCAGCCCCGGCGAGCCCAGGTACCTCCCTCCACCGCCCAGGGGAGCACCACCGCACCTTGACTGCTCCATAAAGCTTAGGCTCAAGCGAGAACGGCTTAACGCACTTGTTGAATGTTGTTTCATGCCAACATTTTGAGATATTTGTTGGTGTTGTTATTTGTTGGTGTTGAGTTGTTGTCCACGTGGTGGTTTCTCAAGTCATAGGGGCTCCCCAAAATCATCCAGCTTATTAACCATTTATAGTAGTAAACCAACCATCTGAGGGGTTCCCTATTTTGAGAACCCACCATGTTGCTGTCTTTGTTGCGGGTAACCCACAATCAGGTTTTACCAGCAAGTCCTTCACCAACGAATGCAGCAAAACATTGCCGTTTCAAGCACCATTACCAGATGAGGGGTAATCACCAACAATAATAGGGAAACCAATGGTTAATAGTGGGGGAACCAGGGGTACGGGGTTTTGACCCACTGCCATATCATGACACCTGTGCAGCACAAACGCTTTCCTACTCTTGCCTAGTGCTGATCCCATCCCTGCATTACTCCAAACAGTCCTGGTCCAATTAGCAAACAACCAATGGCTGCTCAAGTGCTGCAGTGCGTGGTGATTGGTTATCAACATTGACATTCACCAGCATGGGACCATGACTATTTTACACTTTTAAGCATTGTGGAGGAACTGTTCGCCACTACAAATGGGTCAGTCATTTCTTCTGGCTAAGTCAGTATTTATGGTCCATAATTTAGCAATTTCTTCGCAACATTACCATGTTTGGCTGTGGGTCAGTCTCCAAACAGGCCACAAGGAGCCACTGATTGAACGCCAAGTCTCCACGAATGCGGGATGCACCAAGGGTTGTAGTATTGGAAGCGATATGGGTTTGTCGATAGCCATGGTGGCACCCCTTGACCAACCAGCCTAAGGATCGTTACTAATGGGAAAACACCAGTGACCTCAGGAAACCACCATGTTTGGACAAACCGCAATACTACACATCATATCGACTTGCATCTGAGCATAAGATTATCATACCCGTTTCTGCACACATCAAGCATTGCTGTAGTTACGACACTTTGGATGTCTCCATAAACTGGGGCCCAAGCATCCCTCAACATGATGACTTTTTTTGTAGGTCGCCGCAATTTTTTGATGTGCATTTCCATGAAGTGGTTCCTAGCCATGGGTATAGGGGCTACAACCATCTAAAACGCATTTTTGCCCTCAACCATCCATGGCTAGTAGCCATCTACAACCATGGTAAACGGACCTTCAGGCATTTATAACCGACGTTATAAGCGATGGAAAATCCACCATTTGGGTCGGAAAACCCTGGGAAATCATCCGTTGAAATGGTAGATTTTCCAGCTAGCCATGGGATCGTTTACCACAGGGTCACCTGGATTTCACCACTATTCTTGGTTACTATCCCCTTATTATGACAATCCAAAGGTAATTATGATCCAATCGAATTCCTAAGGGTTAGTTAGTAACTGTTAGTGACTGTTAGTTAGTTACTATAACCCTTAGTGATATGAGCCACTACAAACCCATGGAAAAAAGGTCCCAGGGTGTCACAGCGCTGAGGCCTCATCTCCGAGCGCCTCCACCCCCTCCGGTTCAGATGGCGGGGAAGGGAGGGTCTGAAGCGTTGGAGTCGGAACAGCTGGTGGTTCATTGGTGGTTGGTTTTGTGGTTGGTTTTGTGGTTGGTTGGTGGTTGATTGGTGGGTAATTCGTGGTTACTTGGTGCTTCATTAGTGCTTAACCAGATTGATTAGCGTTTGATGAGTGGTTAATAAAGGTTGCGCGCTGGTGCTTGATAACAATTAATAGTGCTTCATCGTAATGAGGAACAGTTTGTTTAATCATTGGTGGTTAGAACCAGTGGTTTGCTAGTGATGGATGATGGTCAATAGTGGTTATAATGGAGACGCTCAACAATTGTGGAACGGTAGTGAGAAACGGTCGATTCATCATGGAATCGTAATTGTTGGTATCCAGTGATTAGTCATAGTTGTAATTGTCAGCCTTTGGTGTATGATGGTTCAGAATGGCCTATTACTGGTATGATTTGTTATGGACAAGAATGATGGGACTAGTATGGAATAGTAGTGATGGTTGACACTTCTACACAATCAGCCATCATACTCTTCTTTCCTATTCCCATCATTACTATGGTGGCTAACATTTAGAAATAATGATACTATTAGCTGATTGGTAGTTTGAACCATTGTTTATTTCCCTAGTAGTTGTGAACCACTGGTTGGTTGACTAATATTTTTCATAGGGGTTGAGACTACCAACCAGTTATGGTTGATCACCAACCACAATCCTTATGGGTGATTGATCAACCCTGACGGGTAGCTAAGAGTTCAGTACAGACTGGTCGATCATGGTGAGACCATGCACCAGCGAAATCACCAGCAGGGACCAACATGATGTGGATCAGAACGCAGAATTTCACCACTGCAGGGAGTCATGATCGGTTGACTGGCGCCATTGACATCTGGGGAAAGGCGGTTCCCAACTGTCTGCTGTAACATGCTGACCTTCGAAAACCTCACCTTCTCAGTGGTAACATGCCAAATGGCTACTTGGCACCCCTACTTATATAGTAAGTGGTCACTAAGCAGAAGGTACGACGCTTATCAGCTACCAGGGCTTCTAACCATGGTCATAAGCCCAGCAGCACAGCCTGGCGAAGCGAGTCTGAGGAACGGTGCTGTGGGTGCTCCCAGGGGGTCCCAAAGATCTTTGGTTTGCCACAGATCCACGTAGATCCACATCAACCGCTACTAGTTTAACCTCAAGTAGCTTGTGATTTATCATCAAAAAATAGGGAGTGATCAAAGTAAATCTAACATGATTGAAACACATTCTCGCGTGGTATTTGTGGGTGTCAAGCATTTTGGGCCAATGAAAAGTGAAGGGCACCATAACGATGTAATCTGGAGACCGCTCTCCGGACTAGATGGGCACAGCATTTCGATGACACCTGGTCAGTTATGAAGAGACTGGCTTGGTTGATGATATGGAATGCTCTTTATATGGGAATTAGTATGACCCATATTCGTTGATCTCACCAACTGCTCATAGCTGTATATGGCAATATGTTCCTTCTTCATAGCTCTCATGATGCTCGAAGTCCATGACCCTGTGCATGTGAGGCTTCCGCAGATCTCTTTTTTAATCAAACAGAAATTCCGAAGTCAGACCCAAACTTCCGCCCGGAAGTGATTCAGCCGAGCGGCCGACTTTACAGAGAGGCAGGCTGTGCTCCGGGCGGAGGTTATCATGGTGAATGATGGTGGTGAGTTCATGTGACGATCATGATGCTTCAACAAACTTGATCATGGTCGATGACGGTGAATTGTAATGGTTCAGAATATAGTGCTCCCATTTGGGTGGTTGCCACTCACGGTGATAGTGCTTGATGGCAAGTAACCAACAAGCTGATGGTTCAGAATGGATGGTTGACAATCAACACCGCTGATGTTTAGTACGGAAAAGCAACAACAACATGGTGCACCAACTTGGATGATTCTGGGAGGTAAGCTATGACATATTTCTGCAATTGGGTACAATGACCAGAGATGATGTTGATGATGACGTTGAGTTGATAATTACAGTGGTGCCAAAGATGAGCGGTAATGATGATTTGATGACGACAACAATAGCATGAGGATGACTGATGATGATGATGATGATGATGATGATGAGGAGAACGAGGACAAGGACGAGGAGGAGGAAGGAAGGCAGAAAGAGGAACAGGAGCAGCGCAGCCTGATTTTGGAAGGAGTCATTCATGATCATGAGCCAATAAAAACCAAGCCTTGGTCAGTCCGCGGAAACTGCTCCTGGCTCCAACCGCACCTCGCCAGGTTTGACAACAATGGCCCCTAGGCTGGATAAGAAAGAGGCCAGCGAACCAGGGGGTTTGATACTTTGCTTTGGGAGGTCATGGACACATCCTAGAGGAGCTCGGTGGTGGGCTGGTGATAAGCAGGTTATGGTTACTTGGCTCAGGAGTACCACATGGTAAAGGTGGATGCTCACATGGATTTGGCAGACCAAGTTGCTACACTTTCTTTTTTAGGTGTTCTTTTAGATATTGTCATGCAAAGAAATCGCCGCCTTGCCACGTAGCAGAAGCCAGCCAGCCACCCGAACCACCCAAAAGCTCAACACCGAGCAAACGGACCGGCCAATCAAAAGCAACCAATGAACCAACCGAGCAAGATAAGAAAGCAACCAATCAGCCAACCAGGAAACAATGGGGGCTATATGCAGGCAAAATGAGAAACTGCCAGTGCATGTTAGCAGTGGTACCGTTGATGGCTTATCAAAGTCGCCGGGCCGCAAGACAAGTCAGGACTTTCTGCCTTGCATCGTGTTTGAAGCGGCATTGAAATCTGAACTGAAAGCGACCGTCATGGACCACCATTATATAACCGATATTCTCTTTAGATATCACGATATTCTCATAAGATTCTCATATTCTCTTAAGATCTCAAACACTTTTGCCTGACAATGCCATAGCGGCTGGGGGGGCTTGCGGCATTCTTCGCCAGCATCTCGTCCTGCATACCGCCCTGGATGCCACTGCTGAGGTTTTGCCGCTGATTGCTTTCTTGCTACCAAGCCACACCTTGCACTAATTGCATCACTTACTACCTGATCTACCTACTACTTGCTGTTTTCTAGCCACTTACTACCTACTACTTGCTGTTTACTAGTTGCCAGCACCACTTCTGCTCCCAACTACGAATGCTTCAGCAAGGCAGTAGTAGCAGTAGCAGTAGAAGTGGCAGCAGCAGTAGCGATAGCATAGCAATAGTGCGGGCCAAGTGAAGGGCTGTGCCTGCGCCGGCACTTGTATGAAACGTAGGTATTCGTTGGGAATTCTCATGTTACAATCATGGAAGTTGCTGAACGTACCGCGGTGAAGCTTCAGTCCTGAGAAGCATCATGATTCTCCTTTATCTTCTCCATTTTCTCCATTTTCATTTGCGAACATCTTCGCAGTGAGCATCATCAACATCCCAAAATTTTACATCCCCAGTCCTCTGCTCCAGTTCGAAGATGTCTTGCCAGTGCTTGCCTCGCAGCTCTGGCAGGTCGATCATACCCTGATCTTCGTGGATGTGGATGGTGTGTTGAATGTTCGCTGGAAGCAAACAGACCCAGGATGTACCCCGGGGGCAGTGTAGGTTGCTTGGGCGCCTTGGTTACAAGCGCAATCAGATTGCCATGTTCACCAGCACCAACCTGAAAGTCCAAGATCTTTGCGGGCGATTCATGCTTGTTTGGGTGCTGCTGGGAGAGTTTATGATCTGAATCTGGTTGGTGGTTTCAAACATTTGGCCTATTGTCAACCACACTCACTGGGATGCTGATTTCTAATTGACCGATATTCTTGGGGCGATTAGTCCGACTAACCACCAACAATGCTTGATTTTTGCTGCCAACAACAATCGCACACTTCTTGTACGAGAGCTATAGCATATCAATATATTGATGTGGTTCTGGATGGTTTTGTTTTGGGAGGTTGCAAGCTTTTATCGTTCCGCGTCAGAACTCATCAACGCTCTGCCCTTCTTAGCGTCATTTTCATGGGTGCCATTTTGGCTTGACAGATCCACATGTACATGTCTATTTGCATGGTTGGCAATTGCTCAAATGTTTTCCTGTACCTGGGATGCTGGTTGCGAACTTGAGCAATATTCGTGTGGGTGGTTGAAACCAGTAGCGTTAGCGTAGCTAGCCATCAACATTGACGGTTGCAAACGGCCACGGGTCAAAACCCGGCACTTTTGTATGTTCACAGCCCAAAAGTGATCAGGGTCGAACACGCGCGGTATGGCAGTGATCAAACCAGGACCCATGATCCAACCACGGCTAACCATCATTCACCTTGCTCCCGAGCTCCATGGCTCGGCTGGCGGCTCAGGTTGGCATTCACGATGAAGGAAAGGCTCCGTTGCTCCTCCGCGATGTGGCTCGGCGAAGCCCAGCACACTGCGACACCGTTGGACAAATGTAGAGACGCAGAGGCAGTTACTCCATGTGGCAACGGGTCAAGCAGTTAACCAACCAATTTCACAGGGGGATAATAACCAACAATAATAAGGGAAACCAATGGTTAATGATTGAAGAATATGTCTATGTATTTCTTGGTATTTTTGTTGACGTGAACACATGTGTCAATACATCTATGCGTCAATATACACAAGCCTCGTCTCTCCGCTTGATGCTACCATCTCGCGACCAGTCCATGCTGAAATGCAGCAACTAACAGGTCAAATCTGCACCATGTTTACTTGGGGACCATCTTGGATTTACTAGGCTCCCCGGGATAGCCATGCATAGCTCTCATAGATACTCCAGCCGTTGCTTCTTTCGATGGTACAGATCCATACCCACTTGGCGCCCCCACTGCCAGCTGGCCACAGCTGCAAGTGTCGCCAATGGGTTCAGGGAGAGGATTCTCATTTTCCTGGACGTGGCGCATGCCCTTCCAAGTCGGAGCATGTCGCACAAATCCCTGCAAATTTCCTTCAAAATCAGCGCTTTTGTTCTTGGATGCCCTTACTTCCAACTGTTAGGATCCAGGCCAAGTCAATTGCTATCATCCCCGATGAGAGAGTCAAGGGCGGAAATTCCTTGGATCTGCTCCATAAATTTGCCTAACCCCAGGGAAAATACTCACAAGTATGATTCTTTTTGGCAGGAAAAGCCCCAACCACGTGAGACCCCAACCTGTCGCTATGGGCAATGCTTCCCCTGGGCGGTGAAGAATGCGGGGTGCCCTACCTATTACTGAAGAAAGCCACGGCCCAGGAAGACGTTCAGACAGCAGTGAAGCTGGCCAAGCGCGGCTACAAGGGCCCGGAGGAACCGATCCAGTGCCAGCGCTGGACATGTTTACCATGGGAAACAACGAGTTGCACTGAGCTTTTTGAAGCAACTGGGCCCCTGTACCCTTGGGATCCTTGGGATCATCCCCTTGACATATCTTGGCATTCATGGCAATGAAAGGGGGACCACTCCTATCCTCTTATGATTTCAAACACTGAGTGAGACTTTGAGGTTCGGGAGGCGAGGTGATGGTGTTCCGGTTTGGCAACCCTCCGTTGGTTTTTTGCTGCTTGGCCGGTTCTCCGTTCTTCAGAAATCTCAAGCTGCTGTAAAAGCAGCAATGGCTGATCTTCCATATCAACTTCCATATAAACCATGTGAACAGTCAGCACGTCTCTCTGTCACCCAATGATGCCAGCCCAGCCATACATTTAGAAACAAACACCATCCCAGATTTTCATATGATTTCATCCGAAACGTAGCTTGGAATGGCTTCATCTTCTGACATATGAGGGTTCTCAAGTCATAGGGATACCCCCAGTTGTCATCCCATGCTATCATTTTGTTAATCAAGCAACAAATGGCTTGAGAAACCACCATATTGGTCCTATTGTTGCTTATCATCACTTATCATCCCCTCACTATCAATCACCACCAATTTATGTAAGGTTATGAATGATTATTGATTAGACGTGCTGTCTACCGCTCAGAAATCTGACGTCCACAGGAACATCAACAGCAACACCAGACCTAAAATTTCTTTATGATTAACCACTATATCATTAACCATCACCAATGTCTGACCGTGGCTGGCGTCAGGCCTCTTGCGTGGAGAAGCTTTCGTCCATCGCCAAGTCACAGGTACCCGCTTGATCCCCGCCGTCGCTGCGGTGGTTTGGCTGTGGGTTGTTCTTGGGAGCCGGTGGATATATCACCATTCATGGTGGTTAATAAGCAGCAATAGTAGTGGTTACTAGTGGTTAATAAGCAGTTGATAGTGGTTAATAAGCAGCAATGATATTCATGACCATTAATTGTGGGTAACAACCATTGATAGTGGTGTATATATCAGCGATGAGTGGTCAAGAATGGGGGATAGTAAGCAACAGTTTGGTTTAACAACTGAGCCGAGTTTTTTTTTAACCAATTAAGAAGCATAAAGGACTTGTCCTGGAGATCTGTTGCGCAGGCAATTCTGCATGGGAGCGTAGGCTCGCGTAGGTTTTTTTATAGCAGTTGCTGTCGCGTAGGCAGTTGCGTAGTTCAGGTAGCCAACAAGGTCGAATTTTCAGATTGTAGTTTGTTTGTCTGGTTGTTTCTTTGGTTGACTGATCGGTTGGTCAGATGGAATTTGGATGCTTGTCATCCGCGTAGGCGTGGCGTAGGCACTGCGTAGGCACGGCGTAGGCAAACACCCAATTTGCCATCCTAGACCCATGGATTTGGCCAGCTAGATTGAAGGATTGACCGCTGGATTGAAGGATTGACTCAACTATACGTTCAAATTCTAAGTGCCATATTCCTAAATGCCAGAAACCCATGGTGGCGTAGGCAAAAAACGAACGTGATGTACAAAAACACAGCGCGCGTAGGCTGTGCGTAAGCAGTTGTTATAGACAAATCCTTGCGTAGGCTGGCACTGTGATGGCGTAGGCAGGCGTAGGCTCCAGCGTAGGCGCCTGAAAATGACAAAGGCCCAAACATTCAAAACAAACGTCGCTCAACTAAGAATATGGTGATGATTAATAGTCTTAACCATAGGTTGATATTGTTTTCATGATTGATACGGGATAAGAAGCATCAATAAGACCAAGAACTGGTGGTTCCTCAAGCCATTGGTTGGTTGATGAACCAAAAATGGTTTGCAACTAAGAAGCAGTTGCAGGTTTTATAGGGGTCTCCAAAAATAATGGCGAAGAATAGGGGGCAACCAAAAACAATCATTTTTCATGCTGCTTCACCTGCTTTTGCTGCTGCAGTTGCTGCTTTTGTTTTTCTGTCCGAATGCCTGGCCTTGCAAGTTCTCCCCAAAACTACCTCACCCACTACTCGGGTGATGCGAGATTGGCCATTGGGAAATGTCAGTGTCGAGGCAAGCATTCTATCAGAATTTAAGATGCTGTTGACCTGTATGAACTGTGTGAAAGTGTGCATTTGGATGCATTTGGTGGTTTCTTAAAGTAGGAGCACCCCACATCATCCAAGGTTAATCATTTGTCGTAACAACGCAACCATTTTTGGGGTTCCCTGTTTTGAGAAACATCCATTTGGCTAGGGCCTGTTTTACTGACGCTTGTTCTGATATAGATTTGGATCATTGATCCCCAGTTGATCATCCATTGCGAACGCGAGATTTTCGAAGGCTCATCGTCCGTGGTAAGCCAGATCGTGGCAGAGATGATACGATGAGCTGTTCCCAACAACGAGAGCGTCAAGGAAATGAAATGAAATGTAATGAATGGATCCATGACTTCATTGAACCAACTACTGTAGTCTTCTAGGGTGTGTTTTTAGTAGTGTCAATAAAATGGGTCAATCAAGAGAGTGCTCCTCCCTGACTTGTTCGATAGTTCATAGACGTACCAAGCTAGCTACATCGGCGCAAGTTACCCCACTTGGAAGCCAACCAACTTAGCCAAGTGGGAGACAGCACACTTTAGACTTGGGGAGATCAGAGTAGAGGCTACTCAGCATGAATTGTGCTTCAGGTTGACGCCAACAAGTGGCTGACAATGAAGTTCTAATGGTCAAGATGGGTTCTCAGTTTCTCCAAAGTAAATCAAGGCAATCGAGGCAGGACGAAGTATTTTGGAGAGGCAGCCTAAGCGAGAACAGCAACTCTCGGATGCTGTGGATGTTTGAGTGACAGAAGAGCTTGTATGATTTAAATGAGCCAGTCATCATGAACTATCAGAACCGCATAAACACCATAAGAATCATTAACCATCAAACATCATGATATGAACCATCATTAACCATCACTACCATCACTACCATCATTAATCATTAAGAATAGTAATCATCAACCATCATTAACCATCAGTGACCGAAAAAACTCATGATGGCAAAAGACATGATCACATGGTGCGTCGACTGCACCTTGCTTCACACCGCTGGTCCATGCGCTACCAGGTGGGATTCAATGAGAACGACACCTACGATGCTTGGAGCTGTGACCTGGGGACATCCTTTTTCCAAGGCCATAAAAAGGGGGAACTTTCACAATCATTGGCGCTTACAGGTTTATGCGCACACCATTTGTTGGTTTCTCAAGTCATACCCCAAAAAATGGTTGGTTGATTGCCATGAATGGTTATGAAAGGACGATTTGGGGGGTCCCCGATTTTGAGAAACCACCAGTTATAGCGAGTTGAGCAAGAAATCAAGCATTTCTGTTTGGGCGGCCTCGGCTAGAAGCACCTGCGGATGTACTCAACTGTGGAGATGATCAGCGACCAGTATTGTCACCAGTTGGTGGCGAGATCTCCTGGTTTTGACCCATTGCCTTCATTTATATTCCCGGATTTGGATCATGATGAAAG
The DNA here is from genome assembly GCA_009767595.1 of Symbiodinium kawagutii. Lineage (NCBI taxonomy): Eukaryota > Dinophyceae > Suessiales > Symbiodiniaceae > Symbiodinium > Symbiodinium kawagutii. The sequence goes on from VSDK01009759.1 coordinate 246,549, forward strand.
ATCCATATCAATAAGCCACCTTTAAACAAGATCAATAAACCACCTTTAAACAAGATTTGCTAGTGATTCACCATCAAGCATGGGGGGTCATTAGGAGCTGAATCGCGCTTTAGAAAGTTCGCTAGCAGACTATTTGGACTTCAAACGTGTTCACCTTAGCACCATTTGCACGGGCAACAACATCTCATTGGGAAGAGAATGAAAAAGATATCTTGTTGACGCTGGCTAACGCTGTGGCGATTGCAGGGTCACAGATCTGCTACTCACAACAATGGCTAATGGCTAGTCAACTGGCAGCTCAATCAGACCTTCACAGGTCATACTGGAAAGGCTACATCTAAGGTATTCCCTGGTTTGCCAATGACAGGAGACCTTTCAAAGTCAAAGCCTTTGCTACTGAAGTGGTACGCAGTCAGCTTCCTGTAGATGAACTTGGCGATGAACAATCGCCCATTGATAGATGGTTGCCCATGATATCCTTATTTCTATGCAGGTTGATCTACCTGAGGTTAAGCATTCCTAACCAACATGAATGCTCATTGACCTCCACGGTGTCTGGTTCTGAATCATGACTTACAAAGAAATCAAAGGGTATGATGAATCTTTCTTAGCATTGCATCCGGGTTTTCCCATGTTTTCCTCGTAAATCATGGCTTTCATCACAATTTTCATCACGGTTTTCCTAATCAAGCTTTCATCCAAATGCTAGCTTCATTCCAGGTTCTTAGTGATGGTTACTGATGGTTACTTCATGATGGTTATTGCTGTGGTACAACTTTTTTCAGTACTGATTCGCTTTGTTTGACCATCTTGGTTTTCCAGGTACCCCCCGGGTAGATTCACCAATGAGGAATCACAGGGATCAGCATCACGCCCTTGCTTCAAGCAACATCAATGGAACGGTCAGCATTCGGAAGGAGGTTGGGGCCATCTGGATTCTGGTAGGGTTGGTTTGTGCCAGGAGGTATCTGAATCATCATTTCTCAATGTTGAGACCAGCCGGTGTCGCAATCATGGCCCATGGTTTATGAGTTACGCGCTTTGACCACCTATGGTGAGTTAGACCATTGTCTCCTCCGCTATCATCAATGGATGACACAACAATGATGGTTCTTGTCATAGCACCCTTGTGAATGATGGCCAATGATGCCTTTCAATGGTTGGAACTGATTCGGAATGATTTCGAATGCGCTGTAACGAACTGACGGAGAATAGCTACAGCCGACCATGGTTGCCAGCTATGAAATTAACCATCATTTGATGACAATTAATTATCCAATGCTGATGATGGTTAAACCATGGTTAGGGTTGACAAGCACTATATATTGCTAATAGTTGCAGTGAACAATGATAGTGAATAACCAATGGACGTTGAGTATAATGGGTTGAACACTTCCTAATGATGTTTACTAAGCCTACATAAATGATATTTGATAACTCCGTAGCATTATATTCAATGGTGGTCCCTACTGACCAGCCGTGGTTCATTTCCTCAGGAAAAGTTGATGACGCGACAAGGAGCAGAGGCGCTGAAGCACTGAGTTGCCTATTGATCAGGTGGTGGTGATGATTAGGGATGACAAAGGACAAGCAACGATTAGAAGCAACCAGAATGGTTCATGACAGGCTTCATGATAGGCTCAAAGATAGGCAAAATGGCGGTTTATGATGGTTAACGGTAGGCATGAATATGGTTGACGAGAATTATCAATGACAGTTGGCAATTCTCACGTGTGGTTTTACTCTCGTTTGTCTATTTGAAGTGTTTCCATCACGAGAATCCAATTGACTAATTGATAGATTGCTGGTAAAGGATCTACCGATAATTTCAATAGATCTACTGTATTGTTCTATCAATTTTCCAGTAGAACCAATCATTGATAGATTGCTGGTTGTTGTCAGCTATATGATTTCGCCTTAGCAGGACCAATGATCAGTCTGGAACTGCATCTTCACCAATGATGTTGCTTCAGCTTGTGGATAGAGACTAGAGCCAATGTTCAGAGAGAACATGTTAACATGTTCATTTCAGAGGCAACTGCAGCAAACATGGGATCACACCATAGCCACAGACACAGCAATCACCCGCACTTTGCTGGCAATCCGATATTGGTTGCGGAAACGATACATCAGCTGATGATGATCAAAGGTTGCATCACTACTTGATTCAAAGGTGAGTATCATCCGCTGATTCATATGGTTTGATGGTAAAATGATTCAACATTTACATATGGTTGCTGATTCATTTGCTGATTCAACAATTTAGAATCGCTTTGATGATCAACGGTCAATTCATATTGTAAACCTCTCGAATTACAAAAATATAATGTCGCGACAGAGCAGGCAAACATCCCGGCACCAGAAACTGGGACGATCTTGGGGGTCAAGGAGCGGCCCAAGAATGATTGGGTCCTGGGTACTGACTGTGGTTAGGGGTTTAGATTAACCATCCTATCTCTAAACCATATTCCCCCCCATTATGGTTAATGATTGAGAATTAAGGACGAGAATCGTCAAACAAATACGTTTCTGCAAGATTTGGCTATGATTAACATTTCTAATTATGAGTAAGCAAGGATTGAAAGGCTGTGGATCAATTCCAAACATCCCCCGAACTGGCTGAACATCCAGCTGGACTATCCCGTTGATTGAGAGACTTCCGCAGGGTACGTTGGGTGAACTGACTGACGCATAACAGCGGATGGGCTTTGATGCTTGGAGGGTTGCAGGATCTTCTGGAACAAGCACCACCCAAGGTCATTCTGGTTGGAAAACCATAGGTTTTGGAGTCAGTTCATGGATAACACCAGCCTTGGCTTGTCCATAAATGGCAGTCGCTTGCCGGTGCATCGGTTCTCCTGTTGAAAACGCTCGATTTTGTATGGGCGCACTGAATATGTAGGGATCTCCACACATATGGGGGGTATGAGTAGCAGGATTCAAACATAATCCATTGCAACACTTTGAAATTACAGGAACAGCCTACCGCTGAATTTCGAAGGACAAGCACTCAATTTTCGGGTCATCATCAAGCACTGGGTTGGTTGATGGGAAAAGCTAGCGGAAAGCCTAGTCATAACATCTTATCACCATCAATTCCAGAGTTTCCCTTAGATTTTGGCACCATTTCCGGGAATCCACCATGGGCCCCAGCAAGTTCAGCCGCGCAGGTAGCTGACATCCTGGTTCAGCGGCTGGCTCAAGTCATTGAGAAAGCTGGGGATTGCCAGGTCGGCGCGGCTGGCTGGCCATGACGTGGTGAAGGGGAGATCCAGTCAGCTCCCATCCGATGGTAAAACACCAGCGATTTTTTGCAGTGCTTATCATGATGGACTATGACAATCAAGTCATATATATATATATAGTCCTATCCCGTCATATGACAGGACTATGACAAGGCTTTTCATTCCATCAAGACTTCTCACCCATCCCTGGTGGTTGAGGGTATGGACGGCTTGCCTCAGCGATAGGAGCCATGGGGAGATGCCATGAGATGCCTAGTCTTTGCACGTCGCATCTTGAGCTCAAGGCCATCTTGGTTCAAGCAGTGGTCCTGTCGTGCCAGCTGCCAGCCATGGCGAGCGTGAGTGTCTTGGTGGCGGACCTGGAAATGATGCAATCATGATGAAAACATGGCTAGTGTACTAAATAATCGACAAGAATCATGAACATATTTATTTCCTTAGTAATTAGACAATACGAACAACAATGGATAAGAGGCATTACAAACCAGAACGGCTGTAAGCGGATCCACTCTGTGGTAGCCGTTACGATCCTTGGATTGGTAAGCCATCCGAATGGCAAACAGGACTGCACTACTTTTTGGGGCGATGCATTTGGACCAAGAGCCATGCATGGTATATGTAACGTACACTTATACACGTGGGTCTAGTCTAGTAGAAGTTATTTCATAGTCATGCATTCCACCATAGTTGATTAGCTTGACACACACACACATGTGCAATGTGTATATCTATATCTACAGATATTTACGTACTTAATATAGATGTTTTGATACTGTATATACATATATGTGTATGTTTACTGCACATGCATGCATGCAGACAGACAGACGGACGGACGGACGGACCGACCGACCGACCGACAGACAGACATACAGACATACAGACATACAGACATGCAGACATACAGACATACAGACATACAGACATACAGACATGCAGACATACAGACATACAGACAGACCTACGTTGTAAAAATATCCTTGCAATTCTTGGCATGGACACCTGTATACGCAAACAACTTGTCCTGAATCATGGAGGATTTTTTCCAGCTCCGTGCCTCGCTAGGTCTCGCCGCGTGCGGCTTCCTCGGCGGAAGCTTCCTCCTCTGTCGCCGCAGATCCGCCAGGGCCGCCAGGGCCGCCGCCGGAGAGAACCAGGACCTGGACATCAGAAGCTCGGCATAGACTCGGCGTTGGAGCTCGCTGCTGCAGACTCCACCAGTTGGAGGGACCTGGTATTTCGTTGCTATGCGTTGCTATTAAGTAATAAGATAGAGTGGTTACTATTGCTATTGAGTGGTAGAATAGGTGGTTCTGGAAACAGTATCGTTTGATATGATTCCATTTAGATATCGTTTGATGAGTATCCATTTGATATAGGTTCCATTCATGTGGAAACACTTGAAAAGTATTGTTTGTTGTTATCTTCTTTTTACTCCAGATGGCAACATCTTGGTAGTCTCATGCTTTCCTCGTTTGGTGAGTCTCCCGTAACGGCTGTGGAAAGGACAAAGTTTCAGCTCACCAAGCACCAACTTTCTCTCAAGGCAATCTGTCGAACATCGATGAGGAAGATGCATCCAAGCTGCCAACAAAGCAGAGGAGCGAGCCTCAGGGAATCCGTAGGGGTGGATATTTACAGACAAATCGAAGCCCGTTCAGATGCTTGACTTCAACTGAGTAGTAGAGAACATCCGAATAATTTGTAGGGGGTCATACTGCTTGCGGCTTGGAGAATCACCGGGATGCATAGGGAATATTGCAGGTAGCACATCAATATAAGTGAGCGTTATTCAACCATCTTCCCAAAAGAGTTGCCTGCAAATATACACATCCCTAGCGTGACTGGAGTTATTACTAGTAGATACTAGCAGTGCCGTTTTCATTATTAATCATCAGCCCTCTGGTTATCGCAGTTTCGCACGAACAGCAAAAACCAAGGGCTAGCAGCTCATCACCAGGCCTAAACCACTCAGGTTGAAAGCTCTGAAAATCCATGGATTGAGTGTCCAAAGAGCTGATTATTTGGTACGCTGATAGTTGGGGGTTATAAAGAAGTAGCGACCAACAAGTAAGTATTGGCTGATAACCCCAAGTAAGTACTGGATGAAAAGCCTTCAACAAGTAACACAAGCAAATGATAACAACTTTGTAAGTATCGGATGGAACTGCAATTGGAATATCCACTAGTTGTTGGATGATCGGTATAGTAGGGGCTTGCACTTTCAGCCATTGCTGGAGCAGTCACCATGCCTGGCAATCTCCGTTCACGAGGCAGTAGTCTTGGAGATCCTTCCGCTCAGTGCGAACTTAGTCATGGGGTTCCAGTCCCCACAACTGCCATGGAACTTGATTGACAAAGCCATCAAAGTGACATCAAGATTTGAACCAGCAAAGTCTGTGTTTTTTCATCTAACGCAAGAATGGCAGTATTCAGGAGATTAATCCCGTAGATTCATGGTGTGGCAAGGTGCGGTTTTACATCCATATGCAGCTGTGAGTTTCAAATCTTTCACGGCGAATTCACCAACCCATGATTCAATAAAACCACCAGCCTTGCAGATGGTGCTGGGAGTTTCAAGTCCTGAACGTGCCATGGTGAGATCCTTCCCCAAGCCCCCGAGCATCAATGACATGAGGGGTTTGCGATGTCTAAACCCCTGTTCCCAGTAGATTTCACTGGTTCATAAGCCTCCGCTAACAGCTTTGGTCTTGGGTACATCTAGTCTGTCTCAGCCTGGATGGCGGCGCAGGCTCAGCCGGATGATGGCTTTCAGGATCATTATGGGCGTCGGGATCATGTTTGGTGCATTTCAGGCGGGCACCCAGCGATCAAATCCAACAGTGAAACCCTTCGGATCCATCTGACAGTCAGTATACACTTGGGAAACTTGTGCCAGTCAGCTCCAAAACTACCTTGTTGCATCAAGATTTCAGTGAGTAGTACGTCAAGGGATCCAATTTTGGACAAATTGTGGCAGAGTTTCTTCTCGGACAGGAAGCAAGAAAGCAAGCTGCCACACTCGAAGTGCAGTTTCCTGATCATTTTGGCGCCTTGAATTGTTACTGTAACATGCTTCGGGATGACAGCTCCCGTTACTTGCACGGGTTGCAGGCACCCTGGCAAGCATTGCCCGTGCTGATCGATCGCAAGATTGCAGCAGATCCTGGTCTGCCACTCACAGAGCGCCAGCTGGTCGTGACGCAGACGGCTATTTTTGTTGGAACTCCGGTGGCAGAGAGTCAAATGCACTGCGCTGCTCATAAGCGTACAGGCATCTCCATAGATGCGCACATCAGTGTGCAGCCACATACATAGGTAGATACCTAGATATACCTATAGATTCAAACATGTATACAAGAGCCAGAGACAAGATTATAGTCAATTGCGTTTAGCTGAAGAGTTGCATGGGGATGTGTTTTGTCAATTTTTCTCGAAAAAGGATAGGGGAGGTTCCTGCTTCCACCTACCCCATCTTGATTGAGGAGTCCCCAAACACTGAGCTGGATGCAAGAGATGAAGCTCCAAAGGTAGAATAGTTGTTGATTTGATGCATCTTTCCAGCTTGGTTCAGCCCTGGAATTCCCAGACGTTTCCTGCCGCAGGTTTGGGAGGGGCACCCCTTTGGAGGGGGAGTTGCGCTGAGGATGGCTGGTGGGATCCATCTTGCTGCATCCTTTGATGGCAAGGTTGAGCATGAACCAACTCTTGGTGTTGTTGGCCGCCACGATGCTCTTCTTGTCCGTGGGAACCATCACCTTGCCCTACATCCAAGTCCTCAGCCTCTGCATGCTGTGCCTCGTGCGGCTTCTACATGGGATTTGCCTCAACATCCAAGGGGTGTGACTTGGCGCCAGGGATAGCACCATGCCCATGGACTGTTGATCCAAGCTCAAGATACACCAGTGATGGCGATGGCTCAACCTGGTGATGATTAGTCATGGAGTATGGACCAACCACCTACAAGCAACTGCAACCAGACTCTACAGCTCATAACCTTTTGCTCTGAGGTTCAAGAGCTCTGCAGCTATGGCTTTCCGAGGTCGGTAGTGCCTAATCAGGGGTGATAGATTGATGGATCCCCAGGGGGCACCCTTTTTTGCGAAACGAGCACAGTAAAGGATAATTGTGAGGGATGGCTTGAGTCACTGTAATTTGTGAACCCTCCAAGATTTCTTCTAGAAAGTGCAAGGATATGCACAGATATATAGCTATTTGCATTTAGATAAGTATACCTATATAACATGTATACATATATATCTGTATATACATATTTACATATGTATACACATGAAATTCTTAGCTCATTTGGTTTGTTGCCGGGAAGAAAACATCAACAGGTAGTGGGCGAAACAGATTCCTTCTCAGTTGAGCAGCATAAAGCCACCAGCAAAGGGTTCGTAACAGCAGGCCACCGCCACAAACGAGTGGATTCAATTCCTACTCATCTGCAGTTTCTGCTTGCTACAGTGAAGCTACCAGGCGTATCACAAGCTGATTCAAATCCAAAACATCCATCAGCTACATCCTGGACAGGTTACAACATAGCTCAGTTGACAGCTGTTGTGCTTGCGGGGCACCTTAGGCAGTATATTCACATGCAGAATTGCTTCCCGGGCTACGGCAGTCAGCTTTGTTCGCTGGTGAATGCTCTGTACAGCGTGGTTGCTGTGCTAATGGCCGTGATTTGTGGCCGCTTCACCTTGCATACAGACTGGCGATTGGAAGCTTTCGTTTGGTTTGGTGTGCCTATTCTGCTCGGCCCCTTGGATGTAGTGATTCCTCTCGGTTAGGGAACTTGACACCACAATGTCAAGTCCACTCGAACGAACTACCTGGACACATTGATACTGCGAAAATGCACATTCGACTGAGACAAGTCAGTCAACACAAACTTCTGACACCCTTCAGTTTCTGCTTAGCGAACACTCACATATCCCTTTCTGGGTAAGTAAATGTAATTTACGGAAACGAAGGTCCCCCCCCACTAACTGGGTAACAAATGCAACATGCCTTGTGATGTTCTGGAACTTTCCACTGTCATATCTCATTCCTTTCTGTTGAGTCATGTGGGGACGAGAGCCTTGCCTCCGTGACCCAGTAAAGGCTAGCCAAGTGCCCCAAACTACCAAGTTGTAACATCTAAAACACCAACTCGTTCTTGCTGTAAGTTTATACTGTAGGTTGAGCAACTATTGGTGAAACAGGGCTTGACCAGTTTTTTTATATATCTAAACGGGTAAAAACTGGGTAAAAACTGGTGAAAAACTGGGTGAAAAACGGGTGAAAAACTGGTGAAAGCTATGGGTCGACGATCGCCACAAGGTCTGCTGTTGGCCTTCCCCGACCTCTGGTCGTTGTTGAAGAGCCTCCCCAGCGCCTTGACCACGGCACCTTCGCCCCTGCCTGGAAGCTCCCACGGGTCTCACGAGAGCATCCCACGACACATGCGGAAAGACTTGGTGAATTTGGCCATCTGCTTTTGCGCCACGGATCCTGGGACGGGAGTTGACCATGGTTGCTGAGTTGATGACTGATAGTTGAGCATCAGTATAACCATCAACCATAGTATGACCATCAACCATCAAACATCTTATACTGATGGAGTTGACCCATGGTCAAGTATCATGAATCATGATACCTGATGGTTGATGGTTATACTTCTTATATTAGTATCATTCATGCTGATGGTTGATGGTTATACTGATAGTTGATTTCATGAATCATGATCACTTGTGGGTCAGTGGGTGTTGCTGATGGTCATTGTAGATGATAGTTCAGTTGATACTTGTCGTACTGATGTGGTTGATTCACCTCAAGGCTTGCTTAACCTGATTACGGGATTGGGAAGGGCAGCTGTGGGGACAGTGCAGGCATGGTGATTCCCCACAGGTTGGATCGGCAGAACACCATGTCGAGGGAACTGTTTCGAGTGGTTTGATAGTCTTGCGTGCCACCGAAACCGAGATGGTGCCCATGTCGAAGCATTTCAAATCCCAGCTAAGAAGCAGACGCCATGGCAAGGACCCCTAGCAGTGCCGGTCACAAAGCTCCATGGCTAGCCACCAAAATCCCATCGAAAAAGGCTATCCATAAACGGTGGTGCTATCATTTTGGGAGGCTACTCCCATGGATCCATATGAATCAAGCAGATCGACTTTCGAACTTGTGAACAAGCATACTTGCGAACATGGCTAGCCATACACACGGAGTTTTACCGGAGGTTGTGTTGAACGGGATGTTTCTGACATGAAATCTTTTTGGGTTGTGCTTTCGCATTCGAAAAAGCTTGGCAGCAGAGCCCAAGCCAGAACACTTTTTTGCGGCTGCTGGTTGTTTCACGTTTTCGGTCTACACTTTGGGGAAGTTTGCCCGAATGTGTGATAATGTGCGGTGGTCTGCCTCAAGAATCTGAGGATCCAGACATGTTGCCTCGTCTAGTGACAAACGGGTTCCTGTCTTAAATCATTCTGCGGGCTCTCGGTGTCACCTTGAGCACCCAAGCTAGTGGCAGCTGAAATCGCTCCATCCTTTATCAAGTATTGGCAGACAGGATATTTGATCAAATCAATCATGGCCAATCATCCGCGTGGGCACGGTTCCTCCTAGGGTCCACCAAACCGAAGTAGCTTTCGTCACCTACCCCAGGCCTCAAGCAATCTGCCATGAGCATATGGTTTTGTTCGAGATGGGGGGTGGATAGCAGCCTCTCTGTTGGCTTCCACCATCATATTACACTATGAACTGTAAGCAGTGGGGAGGGTTGCCTTCATGGCAGTAGAATTTCTCTTTCATTATTTGCTGTAGTAGTTCATCAATATATTAATATATGCTGTATGTAATGTAATGCAGTGCAATGTAAATGTAATGTCATGTAATGTAGTGTAATGCAATGTACTGCAACGCAATGTAAAATGTAATGTCATGTAATGTAGTGTAATGCAATGTAAATGTAATGTAGTGTAATGCAATGTAATGTGATGCAATGCAACTTAAGGCAATATGATGTAATGTCATGCAATGCAATTTAATGTAACGCAATGCCCTGCAGTGCCATGCAATGTAAGTATTCAAGTACGTATGTAATGTCGCGCAACGTAACGTAACGTAACGTAACGTAATATACTGTACTGTACTGTAATGTAATGTAATGTGATGTGAAGTGATGTGATGTGATGTGATGTGATGCAGTCCAATGCTAGGCCATGCAATGTGATATAATGCACTGTATGTATTCTTTCAATCTCAAGACACAGATAAAAGAATGCAGCAGCAACAACAACAGCATCAACAACAACAACAACAACAAGAACAACAACAACAACAACAACAACAACAACAACAGCATCAACAACAACAACAACAAGAACAACAAGAACAACAACAACAACAACAACAGCATCAACAACAACAACAACAACAACAACAACAACAACAACAACAAGAACAACAACAACAACAACAACAACAACATCAACAACAGCAACAACAGCTACTACTTGCTGCCATGTTGGGAACCTTTCGAAGACCAGAAATAGGACCACAACGGCTCAGCACCGAGGTCTATGCGTACTACGGCTTGAGCTATTCAGCGGATTCTTTGTGCACCAACGCCTACTTGAGCTCCATGCTTATCAGTGGATCAGATATTGTTGCATGCATGTTCGCCAGCCGTGCAAGCAAGATAGGCCAGGGCAAGGAAGCACACTGCACGTCCTGCTGGTGCAATACATCTGGTGATTTCCATGCAGCTTTCGAGAGGTTCCAGCTACCTAAGATAAGACTGACCCAAAACCACGAAAGCTGGCTCACAACTAGCCGGGTGACAAGCTGTCCTATCCACCAAGGCGCATTTGACACGAGCTGGCTCATCAGAATTGAACTTGTTTTCCCTGCAGGTCGAAACAAAGCCCAATTTGTTAGCTTTTTGCTGGGCGGCCTTTGTCTTATAGCCTGCGCTCTTGGGACCACGGACAGCATCTTCGTGATGACCATGGCGATCATTGCAAGGATGTGTCAACCGATGCATCAGTTGTGTGCCCCCAAGTAATCGATGCTTTCCCTAGTTCTTTCAATGAGCTACTAGTTATCAGTCATTGTCAACCATTTGTACCAAATACCAACCAAAGTAAATCAATAACGCAAACCCTGGATCAATGAACCCCTGGCTGATTAATAGGGTGTATCCTTTGTTTCGAACTAAGATGGTACCGCGAAATTGATAATCCTAGGGTCAACATGAGTAACAACTGCAAACTATATCGACCAGTACAAACAATCACCGACATTTTGTTACTATTCCCAAGCAGCTGCTGGCAACAGCTACCAGCCTTTACCAACCACTATTAGCCATCATAGACCATCAATTCACCATTATTCACCATCAATTACCCATAACTAACCATGATTGGCTGTTGTCAGCCATTAATTCGCCATGATTGGCTATTGTTAGGTCACTAAAATTTAACCATGAATCAGGCACTATTAACCAGTAATCAACCACGAATTGACCAGTAATTAGTCAGATCGTGATTGGTAATTCTTACCAAACCAGTAGTTTCAACCAGGAATTAACCAATATTGGCTGCGCTGCTTAAACCCATGAATTGCCGATTTCATACTCATCAAGTCTCCACCGTGTGGTCCTCATGGGTGCTGGGCAATGCGCTTAGCAGTGATGCTGAATCATCAGTGGTGAATTGCCAATACGACCTATGAAGTTGGCACCTATCCAGCTAGAAGTAATTCAAATCTTAGGTTTAAGCGTGGTGTTCGTGACCATCTACGTCGCTTTGGCGGAGATTTTCCCGGAGTGGTGCCAGAAGACTGCACTTCCTACGTGCGAAATCTTTGCCAGGGCCTCTAGGCTCAAGTGGCGGTTCCTGCTGGCCATTCGCTGTTGCTGCTGCTGTCTCTTCTTCGTCTTCTTCTTCTTCTTCTTCTTCTTGTTGTTGTTGTTGTTGTTGTTGTTGTTGTTGTTGTTGTCGTTGTTGTCGTTGCTGCAGTGGCAGTGGTGGTTGCGGTTGCAACAAGGACACGGCGAACACCAGGATCATCTACGGTCGATGTCGGTCCTGGTGCATGTTGTCCACTCGTCAACTCAGGTGGGTGGGTGCTTGTCACCATCATGTGGAACCTTACCGGTGCATTTGAGCTGCCCTCTCTTTGGCCTGGCTTGTTTGGTGGCAGCAAGGGCCACAATGAAATTGCCAGAGGGCCACTCCAAGCTGATCTGAGGCTACTTGGATGTGCACCCCTAGTTCGGAAGTGGTGACTAGCCATGGTTTCCAGGGGTTATAAGCTAGCTTAAGTATAGGGCTTATAACTTATAAGCATACTTATAACCCTAGCTGCACATCCAAGTGCAAACTGTCTAGATTTCCTGACTTTTGCTGGTGGTGACTCATCCTTTTCACACCTGCACCGCACCAAGTCCATTTCTTTGCGCATTTGAATCTAATATGTACAATATAGTTTACAGCCATGGCCATCATGACTACAAGTACAATTGCATTTCAATGAACTTCATTGCAGTGACTCAAATTATATACTCATTTTGAGGATGTTTATCTCACTGCACAGCTTTCCACTGGCATTCTTTCACCACCAGCTGTCAGAATCCAATAGATGGCGTTTGACGCGACGCCAAATGGCGTGATGGCGGCATTATATCTTCCTTCAGCCAAGCTGAAAGCCTAGCAACGCCGTTTTTGGCAACGACTGCGGTGGTCTCCTTGAGCAACCCCAAAGAAAAAGTAGCTGCTTTCCCATTAAAGGGGAACGCAACAACGATTTGAGACAATTACGCCTCAGCACCAATTTGCTGCAAAACTACCCTAGTGCTTGATGGGTCGTGAAAGAACTCGGATTATCCACGTTGTGAGTGGAGACCAGCGAAGTAGCGTCAGGGGTGTAGTTGGATTACAAACGTAATCCAGCAACATGGTTGGTGATCCCGCTCTAAGAGATGGGTTGATAGCATTGTCATTAATTGTGATCCAAGCCCAGTTGCAGTGGTTGGACAGGGGGTTTCACCAGCGAAGCTGCATGCCAGCCCTGGATGTTTTTCCGATCTTCGGAGCTTGAAAAGCGGATGGCTGTACTGTATCTCTTCCAGCTGCTCCCGGGAGCATGGGCTGGGTGCACTTTGTGGTTTATCCGAGGAAGTCACTAGTACCGCCACAAGCCTCAACAAGATCACTATTAACCAGTCGCATATAAAGCATGGGTGGCCACGAAACATCCGTATTTGGTCAGGTCTTATTGACAAGCCCGGACCACCTCAATGAACCATCATTAGCCATTAAGGACCCATAGTAAAGATTATTAAGTATTCTGTAGCCATTATGAGCCGTTTCTGAACCATTAACGGTTTGTAGCCATTATTAAACATAACAAAACATTTTTAGTCATGATCAACCACTATTCATCATTCCTAACCATTGCGAACCAGTATTGACCAGAAGTAATCATGAGTGTCCATCCTGAGCCATGATTGACCTGTGTCACTTGTCATTATATGAAACCACCACAGATTGTTGTTAGCCTTTCTGAGCCAATACTGCGATCGACAACTTTGAGTCTTAGGCATTATTCGCCTGCAGTGAGCAGCCACTATTAGCGATTTCTGAACCGTTATTGGCCACTAGTAAATAGATACTATTAGTCAATCTATGAACCTATGAGCCGTCAACGGTTTTATAGAAGCCATTGTTGACCATTATTCAGCGCGTTATTTACCTTGATTAGCCGTGAGTAACCGTTATTCACATTATCAATTATTATGGACAAACATGTTATGAACCATCCTGGATCATTCTACTCAATGGCAACTGTTGCCGGTGACAACGGACAAGCATTAGCTGAACCATTACTAGCCAGTGTCAATGCTGTAGACCATTACTGCCTAGTAACTTCTTCTCAACCATTCGTCATTGTCAACCAATATTGGCCATAACAACCATGGTCTTATAAAAGTCATTATCTTCTCCATCATTAATCATCACTAGCAAGTATCAACCACTATTCACCACTATAAACCACTATTAACCATTACCAACCACTGTTACCAAATACTGTGACCATGATCAAGCACTACCAACTTGGCCATTCTCAACCATTGGTTGGTCAATTTCACCACCTTTCACTCACCAGTCCTCACGGTCGCTGGAGGTGATTCTCTCCTCAAGCTGGCGTAGGTGCGCGGCGGGGACACGTTGTCGAGTGCTGGAGACCAGGTTCCGACCACGGCCAGGTTAATAGTAGGGTTATGATGGGGTCATGGTGATTAATCATAGGCTAATAATGGCTAATAATGGTTAATGATAGCCAACAAAAATGGTTGGTTCTTTACTAAAAATGATTATGAATTATGAATGGATGATTTGCGGGGTCCCCGGGGTCCCCTATTTGAGCCGGGGGAAGACATGCGGGCGGCATGCACGGTGCTATTCGACTGGCCCGGCTCATGCATTGCAGCTGTTGTCATGGCCCATGAAGTCAGAGAAACTACAGGCCGCGTGGGGTTTCGAAAGCGCACGCAAGCAACAACGGCAAACCAGCGCGATAGCCTTGGAAAAAAGTCGGCCTGCCAATGCGCGGCCTTGAGCGGAGCGCAGTGGATCGAATTGCTGCAGGAAAGGCCACAGGCGCAATCCTAGCCCGGTGTTGGCTACAATTGCTTAAACGGCGAAATCATTGAGACCGAGGGCAACGTCTGAGCGCGGCCGCGTAGATCTGTAAAGAATGAACAGGAATAAGTGCATGGTGTACATAGTATTTCTTTTCATTCACGTGCTGCTTCTTCGTTTGCTTGTTGGGGCCCTTTTGCCCGCCGAAGCCACTTCCTTCGAGGCCGCGGGCTCTTCATTTGCCAGGGCCTTGAGAAACGACAAATCGGCAGCGTATAGAAAAATGAAAATACCGTCGGATCCTAAAATGGAAGCTGGAGCCCTCATTCTCTTCTTTCTTGGTGAGGCAATTTCCTTCGCGGCCGCGGCCTCTTCATTTTGCAGGGCCTTGCAACGACAAATCGGCAGCGGGAAGAAACCAGGCGCACAGAAAACATGAAAATACCGCCGGATCCTTAGTGGAAGCTATGGCCCTGAGTCGCTTGATTTGGGAACGGGTGCCGTGTAAGACACAAAACTTCGAATCCCGCTGCCGGCATAGCATGTAGCTCTGGCTGTAGTGTCGGGCCGCAGCAAAACTAAGGAGCTCCACTGTCCTGAGCAGGGCGGCCGTAGATCTGAATGACACGAATGAATGCACGCTGTGCATATTACTTTTCATGTGCTTTTTCTGCGCATCCCTTTGCTTGTTGTGTCTGTTTGCTTTCTCAAATTATTATGAATCATGCGCTTCTTCTTTATAGTTTGCTGCTTGTTGTAGATCTTCTCCTGTCTCATGTTTCTGATGCTGATATGTGCTTGAAACCTGGTCCCTGGCAAACAGTCTTCCAGTAGACAGCTGTGAGCCCCGGGCTGAAGACCCATCGCGCTCATCGACGCGGGTTGCTTGACTAAGATGCCGGTGTCGACCCGCGCCGTCTGAGATGACACAATCCGAGATGACGAACAATGTCTGTACAGGGGCAAGGCACCCCAACCATTGACAGAAACCATCTTGTGCATGCTATGCAAATTTGTGCCGTTTGAGGAAGAGACCGTTTGGAATTCGGCAAAAATTGTTGCAGCTACCGCTAGGATAGGCCCCGTCCACGGCAAGAGGCTTCTGCAGACCAGAGCTGGAGGAAGACATGTGGGCGGCAGGCACGGTGCTATTCGACTGGCCCTGCTCATGCATTGCAGCTGCTGTCATGGCCCACGAAGTCAGAGAAACTACAGGCCGTGTGGCGTTTCGAAAGCGCAAACAAGCAACAAGGACAAACCAGCGCAATGGCCTTAAACAAATCGGCTTGCCAATGTGCGAGCCCGGGCGGAGCGTAGTGGACCGAATTGCTGCAGAAAAAGGCCACAGGCGCAATCCCAGCCCGGCTGACAACCAGGAGGAGTTGCGGAAATTCAACGACGTCTGAGCAGGGTAGCCGTAGTCTGTAATGAATGATACGAATGACTGCACGCTGTACATACTGTTATTTACGTGCTTTAACAAGCATTTGGGTGGATTGCAATGGTTAACAATAGAGATTATCAGGGGATAATCACCAGCAATAATGGCTAAACAGCTATTATATAATGGTTTCTCAAGCCACAGGAGTACCCAAAAATTGGTTTGTTTATTGCTACAAATGCCATACAGAGGATGTTTGATAGAGGTACCCCCATGACTTGAGAAACACCGCTATATTGATTTTCAAGGTGTGAGAATTTTTAAGTGAAGCCAGGCCAAAATCTTTTGACCTGTGGCCGTTCGCTGAACATAATATTTTTGATGCATATATATATATATATATACATATTTAAATTTATAAATACATATGGCGGTATCTCAAAATAGCAGACCCCAAGAATGGCTGACATAGTATTCTATAAATGGTCAGTTTGTTGGATGAGCGCGCAGACGAGAGAATCCATCGCCTGCCCCAGACACAGGTGGTAGGGAACGTATGCAAAGAGAAAATAAAGAAGCGAGGTCATCGGGTACCGAGGCACCCCAACAATCGATTGCGTGGAAGGAATTTGAATGGGTTGCCAAAAAGACTGGATGAATCGGGGGGTCCCTTATTTTGAGAAAGACCCATATATCTCATATTTTTGTTGGTTCGATCAATTATCACAATGAAACAATGTGCGCGGATTATGGTGATACATGAATCTTATTCAATTATGATTGTATAATCTCATCAAAAAAAATCACTACCCCCACTGCGCCTCCCTAAAACGTAAGAAAATTGTTAAATTGGCCTGAAAAAACGACCCTGCCAATTTTTGACAAAAATTGTCAAAAAATGGCAATTTTTGACAATTTTTGTCAATTTTTGTCTTTTTTTGTTTTTTTTTTTGTTTTGCTTGTTGTTTTTGTTTTTTCCACTTAATTTGTTTGTTCATTTTGCATTTGAAAAAAATCAAACTTGCCGTTGTCATTGTATGGTTTAATGTTTCATTCACTACATCAATGACCCATTTATTCATGCATGCATGCTGAAAATGGTTGAATGCCAGCGAGAATTGTCACATTTTGATGTAAGAAAATGAAGGCCACAACGGCAGGAATGATTGGATTTGAATCAAAAGGAATTGTTTGAGGCATTTCCAAAATTGATTCATTGATTTCAAGTGTGACCTGTGTGATTCATTCGAAGGCCATGATGGTGAGAATTGCTCAACTTTTGTAATGAAGGCCACAACGGCAGGAATGATTGGATTTGAATCAAAAGGAATTGTTTGAGGCATTTCCAAAATTGATTCATTGATTTCAAGTGTGACCTGTGTGATTCATTCGAAGGCCATGATGGTGAGAATTGCTCAACTTTTGTAATGAAGGCCACAACGGCAGGAATGATTGGATTTGAATCAAAAGGAATTGTTTGAGGCATTTCCAAAATTGATTCATTGATTTCAAGTGTGACCTGTGTGATTCATTCGAAGGCCATGATGGTGAGAATTGCTCAACTTTTGTAATGAAGGCCACAACGGCAGGAATGATTGGATTTGAATCAAAAGGAATTGTTTGAGGCATTTCCAAAATTGATTCATTGATTTCAAGTGTGACCTGTGTGATTCATTCGAAGGCCATGATGGTGAGAATTGCTCAACTTTTGTAATGAAGGCCACAACGGCAGGAATGATTGGATTTGAATCAAAAGGAATTGTTTGAGGCATTTCCAAAATTGATTCATTGATTTCAAGTGTGACCTGTGTGATTCATTCGAAGGCCATGATGGTGAGAATTGCTCAACTTTTGTAATGAAGGCCACAACGGCAGGAATGATTGGATTTGAATCAAAAGGAATTGTTTGAGTCATTTCCAAAATTGGTTCATTTCAAGTGTGGCCTGTGATTCATTTTTTCATTTACAAATAAATTGCATTTTGACAGCGCATGCAGGCCGTAATGGCAAGAAAAGCAATCTTTGATATTCATTCATTCATTCATTCATTCATTCATTCATTCATTCATCCATTAATTCATTCATTCATTCACTCATTCATTCATTCATTCATTCATTCATTCATTCATTCATTCATTATTCATCCATTCATTCACTCATTCATTCATTCATTCATTCATTCATTCATTCATTCATTCATTCATATCACATTCAATGCTTGAGTTCAAGGCAGATAGGAAAGCACAATAGCGAGAATTGTACATTCATTAATTTGATTACTTCAACATTAGTTGATTTATTCAGAGTGTAATTCAACTATTTGCTTTTGTGTCAATGCCAATGGAGGCATCATGATTAGGCCAAGATAATTAATTCAGCAATATTCGGCGCTCTCTTGGCGGACGCCCGCTGGGCCAGCGCTCCGGCCTTCAGTCGCCTGCCCGCGCCCTAGCAGGGCTGGTCGGGGCTGTTTCACCATGTTTCACCATGTCTCACCCTGTCTCACCCTGTCTCATGGGCTCTGCGGAAAAAAAAATGAATATATACATTTATAAGTCAACTTTAATCAAAGAGTCTCTTAGAGGGTTTTTCTATAGGGTGTTTTTTTGACAAACTTCAGGCTGCAAAACTCCAACGAAAATCCAACGAAATTCCAACAAAAATCCAATCCAACAAAATTCCAACAGAAATCCAACGAAATAACACGATTCCAATACAATTCCAACAAAATCCATCGTACTCTCATTCCAACAGAATTCCATCACAATTCCAATACAATTCCAACAAAATTCCAACACAATTCCAATACAATTCCAACAAAATTCCATCATTTCATCAATGGACAATTGATGGAAAACTGATGGAGTTCTAAGGGATTTATGTTTGAAGCATGTTGAAAAACATGCGCCAAAACGTACCTGATCAAAAGACCACGGTAAAGGGTTTTAAGATTTAATTCGAATGTAGTAAATAGGAAGATTCTTAGTGAGGGACTGGTTAAAATTCAAACTGGGTGTTTTAACATTCACTTTGTTTGTGGTTCGATTGCCACATTGCCTCATGATTCAGCAAGCGGACCTCGATCAAAGATGATTTGATCATGTGACATGTGATATTGCAATTTATCCAATCACGACTTTAAAAAAACATTCATATGAATCAACATTCCTCTTTTTAATACTGGCCCGAATTTGATATTTAATAAAATGCAATCCAGCTGCAAGTGACAACTCTGAACTTGCTGGACACTACAACTATGTCTCCGAGTCTTTGAAGGCTGGGTGGGAAACGAATGTTTGTTGTGCGCGTTCAAATCCAAATCTTGGTGTCCATTGTGTTGCTGCAAACATTGCTGGACCTGCAACAGTTTGTTTTGGCAATTTGGGCTCAAAGTCTGAAAAGTCACGTGCCTTTGTTGGACCCACGCAAGTCTGGAACAGCGAGTGGGGGAGAAATTGAACGCAGGCCATAATGGCGCGATATAGGCACGTGTGCCCGAAATGTACCTTATATCTCGCGCGGTGCCATGACACAAACACGGAACAGAGTTTGCAAGAGCAGATGCCTGAACCCACCCACAATGCAGCGAAGGCTTACCATCAATGTCCAGAAAACATTCTGGCGTGGGCGCAAGAAGACGGAGAGCGTCGCATAGAACATTTCTTCTTTGTGCACAACACTGTAGTGATCGAGGATTCCAAGAAGGTTGCTCATCAGCTGGATCACCTCAGTGCTAAGGCTTGTTACGAGTACACCAAGCGTGACTGGGATTTGCGTTGGATCAATCGTCCAGATGCCATTTCACTCTTTTCCTGGGATGATCGTCCAGAATCCATTTCATGGTGTCCTTTGGATCATACATGGTTGTATTCAGGGCAAATGACAGAAAAGTGGCCCAATGTGGGCGTGAGCATTTTGTTGGGCAGCCAAGTCGCAGCAGAGAGATGTGATGAGATTTTCATACATGGTCAAGGAGTGGATGTGGTGATCTCTATGTGTGAACAGTGGGAAAACTTCCTTGAAGAAAAACACGTGAAATGTTTCAAATTCCCTGTTTCGGATCTGAGTGATTTGGAAGTGGAAAGTTACGAGTGGTATGATGCCATATACACGTTTGAAACCACGTGGACATATGCAGTTGGAAGGGTCCTGCAGCACATTTCGGACATGCAATGGACCAGTGAAAAATGTTGGCCTGTTTTACTTGTGAACTGTTATGATGGAATCAATCGGTCTACAGCTTTTGTGCTTGCTTTGATCATGGCCCTGGAGCACAAAGCAGGTAGAAAAGTGTCATTACAAGAAGCAATCAGGATGTCTCTCGGGAAGTACAGACGAGCTTTGAATCCCTTTCACAGGCGGACGTATCTCATTTGGGCATTGCTTGCTTTTGAAGCAAGGCTGATAGGAGAAGAGCCTCACTTCACTCGCGGACAGACCTGAAATAAGAAGGCCATAATGGCAAGACTTATCCATTGGGAACCATGAAATGCAAGGCATTCCACATTCGCTTTGTTCTCAGTGTGCTGCCGCAGCATGTGTAAGTCAGGACAGCAGACAAAGGTTGATGAACCAGATTCCGGTTTGTGTGCGGAAAGCATCAAAAAAACGTGATGGTCTTTCAGCTGATGTAGCCAATTCTGATTTTGCATTTTCATCAACAATAAGGCCAACAGATTTGCAATGCAGAATGCACCTTGCCACGCGAACAGGCCATGATGGCATGATGAAGAGACTGACTGACAGGCAGGAGATGCAAACAGGGTTTGGGAATCAAGGGGGAGATTGAGAATCAGAGTGTTGTGATCTCCAGCAAATATTCATTGGCATTCAGAGTTTTCAGAAAAAATAATGCCAACAGATTCGCAATGCAGAATGCACCTTGCCAAGCGAACAGGCCATAATGGCATCATGAAGAGACTGACTGACAGGCAGGAGATGCAAACAGGGTTTGGGAATCAAGGGGGAGATTGAGAATCAGAGTGTTGTGATCTCCAGCAAATATTCATTGGCATTCAGAGTTTTCAGAAAAAATAATGCCAACAGATTCGCAATGCAGAATGCACCTTGCCAAGCGAACAGGCCATAATGGCATCATGAAGAGACTGACTGACAGGCAGGAGATGCAAACAGGGTTTGGGAATCAAGGGGGAGATTGAGAATCAGAGTGTTGTGATCTCCAGCAAATATTCATTGGCATTCAGAGTTTTCAGAAAAAATAATGCCAACAGATTCGCAATGCAGAATGCACCTTGCCAAGCGAACAGGCCATAATGGCATCATGAAGAGACTGACTGACAGGCAGGAGATGCAAACAGGGTTTGGGAATCAAGGGGGAGATTGAGAATCAGAGTGTTGTGATCTCCAGCAAATATTCATTGGCATTCAGAGTTTTCAGAAAAAATAATGCCAACAGATTCGCAATGCAGAATGCACCTTGCCAAGCGAACAGGCCATAATGGCATCATGAAGAGACTGACTGACAGGCAGGAGATGCAAACAGGGTTTGGGAATCAAGGGGGAGATTGAGAAAATCGAAGTGTTGTGATCTCCAGCAAATATTCATTGCCATTTAGAGTTTTCAGCAAAAATAATGATGCCAACAGATTTGCAATGCAATGCAGAATGCACCTTGCCAAGCGAGCAGGCTGAGCAATGGATATCTATGCAGAGGATGACCAACAGGCGTGAACCACAGGGATTTGACGTGAATGTTTGTCACATTGCTTGTCGCCTAAATCTGTCAGTCCTTGCAAGTTTGCTTCATGTGTTTATTGTTTGACTGATGCCATATTCGTGCAGCCATTTCTGATCAAAGAGTTTCAGTACAAAGTGTTGAAAAAAAGGCAAAGTTTCGAAGGCCACAATGGCGCTCCCCCAGGATGTGGACATGGTGGAAGGAGTGCTGGTCGATGGACCCGGTCAAGAAGACGGTGCAATGATTCAAGCTGTTGACACCGTTTTTGAATTCCATGATGTGGACGATGAAGTGCAAGCCAACCAGAAGGCATTGCAGAATTGGAGGCAGTTGGCAAAACCCAACT
This sequence comes from Symbiodinium kawagutii, assembly GCA_009767595.1. Taxonomy (NCBI): domain Eukaryota; class Dinophyceae; order Suessiales; family Symbiodiniaceae; genus Symbiodinium; species Symbiodinium kawagutii. The sequence continues at coordinate 268,849 of VSDK01009759.1, forward strand.
TCCACCCACAAGAGACTTTTCCAATTATGATGATGGACCTGTACTGTGCAGTCCTCTTCCAACCTGGAGCCGATGGAACTGTGGAAGCTTGGACGTTGACTTTGACCAACAGGATGAATGAAATATGCAATGCGTAATGTCCACATAAGATGTGACAAATTGTTTAGAGTTTCGATTCAGGCCAAGTCAAATTATTGTTTTGTTAAATCCGATGCTCAGGCAAAGCTGAAGTCGGGTCGTGGATTAAGTCCACAGGATGGTGGGGCCGGCAAATATTGGGCTATGCGTGAGAACCTGCTGGAGGCGTTGGGCCGAGTTGGCCAGTATCAGTGCCTTGGACATGAAAAGTATTTGACAAGAAAGTATGCTTTAACAAGCGGATCAATGACAGAATTCAATTTGGTTGATGCTGGTTGCTTGTTGTCATTTGCTAAGGAACTACCATGCTGCCACTTCGGAGGTTGCTCTATTGAGAATCAGATTCACGGAACGTGGTTGGGCGACGCTCGTGGACCCAATGCATGGCGTGAACGGCCAGAAAGGTCAATGGTCCAAAAAAGCGATCTCCTTGGTCTACTTTCCTACCAACCCCCAGGCTCAGAAATGGTTCCGGGGATACATCAATTTGGGTTCGAGGATGGTTGAGAGAGACGGACCAAACTACAGGCTGCTGGCACAGGTCACCATGTGCGGAGTGCATGATAGAGCATTGATCCAGCAACAGGTTGCCATTAACACACAATATGCAGAAGCCGGGCAATGATGCAGGCCATAATGGCATGATTTGTGCGTCCTCGGTGCGCCTGGTTTTGACAGCGGGGACCACAAGATCCGGTCCCAATGTTCAACTGAGAGCTCCTGCCGCCAAAGAGCACTTGGGAAAGAAGCATTTGAGTATAATGATTAAAGATAAGAAACGGAATATCCATGTCAGGAGGCCTCCTGCCGCCAAAGAGCATTTGGGAAAGAAGCATTTTGAGTATAATGATTAAAGATAAGAAACGGACTATCCATGTCAGAGATGCTTCAGTACATCACTGGTGACCATCATAGATATTAATATATATATATATCCCTTGTGCTTGTTACAGAAGTTTGCAGGAACGCTCTGTAAACCATGCTGCCATTGTGCCAGAAAAAGGTGAACTCAGTTTCAGTATTCTGTTGCACTTGCAAGTCATGTGAACCTGAGCAGTCCTGAGATGAGATAAAACATGCCAATAACAATTCAACATTTATGTCACAGTGAGTGGTGCTTGTCTCAAACTTGCAAGCAGGCACCATCTCTGCCATTGGAGTTGCCGTGAACCCAGATCAACAGAAAGTCAGCAAGATCAATATTTGTTGATTCAAAGTGTTTGTGCAAAGCTGAGTCAAGTATTTGCCCATCGGCAATCATGGCCTCCTAGATTTGCTCAAGGTTCATGTGAACGTGGAGGTTTGAATCGTAAAAGCAGTGCTTTTTATTCAACGTATATGTGACTGATCAATTGTTTGAGTAAGTGTTTACTGCCATTATCACATTTGCGTGTTTGTTGCAAATATTGGATCAAAGACTGTAAAAAAAACAGCACGCATCATATCATTGATTACAAAATCAAAAACAGCACTCATTGGTTGAATGCATTGGCCATCAATATTTTGAGCGATTGTTGCGCAAAAAAAACATCACATCAATGATCACAAAGTCAAAAACAGCACTCATCGGTTGAATGCATTGGCCATCAATATTTTGAGTGATTGCTATAGTGCAAAATCAATGTTGTATTTTGCTTGCTTTTGAATTGCCCGTCCGCATCAGCGTTGACACAATGGCGAACCAGGTGAACTTGGAGCACTTGATTGGCTTGCTTAGCAACAGACAAGTAGCAGTCAGAAGGTGTGAATTTGATGGAGGCTGGCTTGATGGCAAGACATCCCAGTGCTCAAAAGGGCCTTGTGGAAATGTGATGATCGAAGTCGAAGGCCATAATGGCGGGGGGGTTTGGAGTTTCCATGGGGCATGCCAATATCTGGGTAATGGTATGCGTCGAAGAGTTGTCGGAATATCCGACAATTATCATGCCCCAATGAAGTTTCTTATCAAAACAAGCGACGTACCTAATGATGGAGCCCAGGAAGCAGATTTTCGCTTTTTGGATGACAATCGTGATCGGATGAAGCTTGCAAACCTCCCCAAAGCCTACTTTCACTTGCCCCAGTGTCGGTGCTCGCTAGCCAACCCTCAAAGGGCATGGCACATACTGGCAACCGAGTGCATGGGAGAAGGACATGCCCAGAACCTTGAAGAATATATCAAAAGCATGAAAAGGAGCGGAAATTTCCGTGAGTGCAAACAGAGGACCTTGGAGTGCATGGAATGGATGGTCATGGCCCAAATGGAAGCGGTACAGCAGTCAGGAGGTGTTTTCTGGGACTTGCATTCCAAAAATGTTGTGGTGTGGAGAGCGCACGGAAAGACAAAATACAGCATCGTTGATTCAACTGGAATAGTCGTTAGTCCAACCTGTGCCAATCAGAAGACGTACAAAATGACACAACATTTGAAATATTTCGGATCAGATCCGTACTGGGAAGCCATCACCACAGGGAGCATCATGTCCCAATTTGACCTGGACCGTTATGCCGACCTTCAAGGCAATTGCAGTAATGCTGCGACAAGGTGGATTCAATTCGGTCACAAGATGCCATCTGTTTTTGAAGGGCTTTTGAATTGCATCCAGAAAATGCGTGAGGCGATAAATAACATGCCCCTAGATCAGCCTCTTCGTCCATATGATCCATCAACGACCAAGACGCTGACTGCTCCTTCCTTCTTGAGACATCCAGCATCGCCTCAGCCAGCATTCCACCAGCCGACATCGAAGGCCATAACGGCAAATCTACCACCACCAAAGCAGGTGTGCACAGTGTACTCACAACCGTCGCAACAAGCACAGCATCTACAACCGCCACAGCAACCACAACATCAGCAGCAAGCACAACTGCCGCAGCAACCACCATTGTGGGCACAATCACCAATCCCACCACAACAGGCACTGCCACCAAAGCAGCCATTTCAGCAGCTACCAGTACAACCAGCACAGCAAGCACAACCAGCATTGTGGGCAAAACCACTAATGCTGCCACAACCAGTACAACAGGTGCCATTTCAGCAGCCATTTCAGCAGCCATTTCAGCAGCCATTTCAGCAGCCACAACCAGGACAGCAAGGTCAACCATGGCAGCCACAAGTAGTACACCAGGCCGTACCACCACAGCAGGCACAACCAGTGCAGAAAGCGCCACAACCAGTTCAGATGCAACAGCCATTACAGGAGCAGCCACAACCAGTTCAGCAGAAACAGCCGCAGCCACCTAGCCAGACACAAGTCCACCTGCCCCCCCAACAACCACCACAGCCCTCATCCAGCAACTCAGGGCCTGCACCGGATTGGGAAAGCAAGGGCCGATGGCGGAAGAATGAAAAATCAAAGGCACTTCCTCAGCCTCCACCAATCTCCCCAGCCGAAACACATCCAGAACAGCCCTCCCCAAAAAACATACCTCCAGAACAGACTTCCCCAACAACTCCAGAACAGAATTCCCCAACAAACATAACTCCAGACCTCACTGATTGTCTGGAAGTTGAAATGCTAAGCCCAGATGACCGTCAAAGGAGATGGAACGAGATAGCCTCTCTGGAATGGCTTCCATGTGTTGCAGAAGAGAGGAAAACAATGCCGTGGTGGAATGATCCGAGTGCATCAAGACCCCGGAAGAGCCAATCAGAGCGGCCGGGTCAGATCCCGGAGCCGGCATTTGTTGTAATTATGCTGTATTTGCATACGGTGTTTCAACTTTTGTGCACACTGGCGCCACATAAAGAAATGATGGAGGTCTTCAGTACTTTCAGAAACAAAAAGTTCAAAACCGTCAAACATATGTTGCAGATGAAGGCTGATAGTGGAGATTTGAATTTGCTGACTGATGATCAAATCTTCCAGGACGGAATCCCCAAGGAGAATTTCTCAGATATGTTCGAGATGTTTGCGAGAAAAGTTTGGACAACGATCCATGATGAGTTTACAGAGTGCCTCTTTGGAATAGATCCAGCATCAAAAGAAATAAGGAAACACGTGGATGACAGGAAGAGTATCGCACATTCTTGGAGAAATGCTTGGTTTTGTGCCATCAAGAATGATCCCCGGGCTGGATCACGCTGGGTCCAGTTTCTGGAGCAAATCAAATTTTATGGGAAGCAAATTTTTACACAAAAGATCACCTTGATGGGCCACTACATCGTCAGGGGTGGCAGCGCTGATGTTGAGACGCTGAAAACAGAAGACATCGTTCAGACCTCGTTGAGTGAAGACGACTGGTCAAACGAAAGGAAGTTTGGCCTTGACGACTGGGGCACGTATTTGCGCGAGGCCTGTGGGAAGGAGTTTCTTGAGGTTTACCTGCCAGAACATAAGCACCAACATGCTTCCAAACGAAGGCCAAAATGGCAGAAGAAATGATTGCCCAGAGACAGTGAAACATACCACTCATCGCTCTGTTGAGGAAAAAAGGCCTTGATTGATTAATATATTGCTGTGTCTTTGCTGCTTGGAAAACTGAAGACAGGACCAATGTAATTTCAATATCATTGAATGTGTGTTACTTTCATCAGGAGTTCTGTGTCAAAAGCTTTGCGCATTTGTGGGCTTTAATCAGTGCAGAGATTGATGCACTCTCAGCCGAGGTTCTGCGTGCATCAATGAAATCTTGTCTCAGACTGAGAAACATTGATTGCTATGTGTGCACACTTTGGGTGACTGACCATACGAAATATGAATTGCTCTCCATATCATATGGGGATTCATTTGGTGTGCATGTGTGTGTGCTGAATCAGAAACTTGAATGGCATGTAATGGGTTACAAGAGAATGGTGAGGGGTTTTGATTATTCCTTTTATAAATGCCCGAGATTTGAACCTGGATGATGGTGTTGAGTGGAATCTAGCATAAGTATGCTTTGCAACTTATGTATATATATATATACACACTTGTCCTTTATACTTCTATAACCATATTAGCTCTATTGAATATTCAACTTGTTTGATGGTTAATGGTTGGTGAATAGTATATATATATATAACCACTAGCAATCATTTGTTGCTGCGCTATATGATTATATAACCACTGTTCATTTATGGTTATATATGGTTATAAGGAAACATATGGACCATTTATAACCATATCAATTTTTCCACAGTTCTTCGTTGCTGCGCTGCGAAAAAGGATCCGCACCATTCCGACGCGGCTCGCAGCTTGCTGGCAGAGCACCAGGCGGAGGCGGTTCCGTGGTGATGCGGAAGGAACCGTAAGCGATGTGTGGTTCGCCTTTGGTGGTTTCTCAAGCCATAGGGGTACCCTAAAAATGATCGGTTTATTACCATGAATGACTGCGAATGGATGACATTACCATGAATGACTGTTAATGGATGATTTGGGGGTAACCTCTATTTTTAGAATCACCCACTTATCTGCGACAAACCATAGGCTAATAGCAGTTGATCTGCGAACCAGCTAAGCATATTGGATGGCTAATAGCTGGTCAACTGATGGCTCTCCGCAACGAGGCGGAGGATGCCGATGGCAAAGGCGGACGTGACACTGCGCCGGAGCCGCTGCCCCCAGTGACAGTGGCTCAGCCTCCACCAATCTCCCCAGCTGAAACACCTCCAGAGCAGCCCTCCCCAAAAAACATACCTCCAGAACAGACTTCCCCAGCAACTCCAGAAGAGCATTCCCCAACAAACATAACTCCAGACCTCATTGATGGTCTGGAAGTTGAAATGCTAAGCCCAGAAGACCGTCAAAGGAGATGGACCGAGATAGCCTCTCTGGAATGGCTTCCATGTGTTGAAGCAGAGAGGCAGAGAATGCCGTGGTCGAATTCACCACCCGCATCAAGACCCCGGAAGAGCCAATCAGAGCGGCCGGGTCAGCTCCCGGAGCCAGCATTCGTTGTAATAATGTTGTATTTACATACGGTGTTTCAACTTTTGTGCACACTGGCACCATATACAGAAATGATGGAGGTGGCAAGCTTCAGTACTTTCAGAAACAAGAGGTTCAAAACCATCAAAGAGATGTTGCAGAAGAAGGTTGACAGTGGAGATTTGCATTTGCTGAATGATGATCAAATCTTCCAGGACGGAATACCCAGAGAGAATCTGCCAGACATGGTGGAAATGTTTGCGAGAAAAGTTTGGGCAACGATCCATGATGAGTTTGCAGAGTGCCTCTTTGGAATAGATCCAGAATTGAATCAAGTAAGGAAAAACCTGAATGACAAGAATAGTATCGTACATTCTTGGAGAAATGTTTGGTATTTTGCCATCAAGAGTGATTCCAGGGCTGGACAACACTGGGAACAGTTTCTGGAGCAGATTAGATTTTATGGGCATCAAATTTTCACACGAAAGATCACCTTGATGGGCTCCTACATCATGAGAGGTGGCAACTCTGATATCAAGGTGCTGAAAAAAGAAGACATTGTTCAGACCTCGTTGGATGAAGATGACTGGTCAAGCCACACCAAGTTTGGCCTTGACGACTGGGGACAGTACTTGCGCGACGCCTGTGGGCCGAATTTGCCTCAGTATCTTCAAAGTGAACGTAAGTACCAAGATCGTAAGTACCAAGATCGTTCCAAACAAGGCCATAATGGCAGAAGAGTTTGATTGCCCTGGGACAGTGAAACATACCACTCATCGCTCTGTTGAGGAAAAAAGGCCTTGATTAATTAATATATTGCTGTGTCTTTGCTGCTTGGAAAACTGAACAGAGGACCAATGCAAATTTGAATATCATTGAATGTGTGTTACTTTCATCAGGAGTTCTGTGTCAAAAGCTTTGCGCGTTTGTGGGCTTTAATCAGTGCAGAGATTGATGCACTCTCGGCCGAGGTTCTGCGTGCATCAATGAAATCTTGTCTCAGACTGAGAAACATTGATTGCTATGTGTGCACACTTTGGGTGACTGACCATACGAAATATGAATTGCTCTCCATATCATATGGGGATTCATTTGGTGTGCATGTGTGTGTGCTGAATCAGAAACTTGAATGGCATGTAATGGGTTACAAGAGAATGGTGAGGGGTTTTGATTATTCCTTTTATAAATGCCCGAGATTTGAACCTGGATGATGGTGTTGAGTGGAATCTAGCAAATGCTTAGAACATGTGATGGTAACTGGTATACTCATGAATTAACGAGTCATATGCATCCACTGTAATTAAGATGAATATGGACATGTGGACGTGAATTGACAGGCATACTGTTGGCCTAGTCACAACGATGTACCAGCAATGATTCATCATGCCTATGGGTTCTTTCAAAAGGGCCTTTGACATGAAACAGTCCGAGCAAATCTACTTATTTATGTCCAAATATTTATGTTCAAATTCAATCTTAAATTCTCCCTAGCAATCCCGGCAATCCTACCCCGGCAATCCCGGCAATCCTACCCCGGCAATCCCGGCAATCTTGGATGCTTCAAACAGTTCAAATCATTGAAGGCCGCGGTTTGCAGATTTTGTTGGTTTAGAACTTGGATTCAAAGGAAAAAAAATATTGGAAACTTGGATTGAAAGATGTCATTGCTTTCAAAACTGGGTTTCGAAGATTTAAATTGGCAATCATGAAAGCGGTTTCCCGAGATTAGATAGCTTTACAAATGGAATTGGATTCCACGACAGAAAGTGCTTTGAGAAATATGATATAACTGGGCTTGGGAGACTAAAAGTGCTTCAATAGATTTAATTCACAGATTGAAATTCGTTCAAATCATTCCAGCAACTGTTTTTGAAGATTGTTTTTTTCCAAGAATAATTTGATTTGCAATGTTCAGGGCGGTGCCTGGACCAAACAGTCAGTCCTCCTTACTTCATAGACAGCAGCAACAATGTACATTTGATACCAAACAGTCAGTCCTCCTTACATACTGTTGAAACAAAAATCATGCGAGAAAATCAAGAAATCAAAAAAATGGCAAAAGAAAAGAAACACAGGCAACAAGGGCATATCTTTTGTGATTGACTCGAGAAAATTCGAGAAATGTCAGTGTTATTAATGGAATATAAATTGTTGCACTAGGACTGACTGGTGCCTCCGGCATTGAAAGTGTAATTGAAGGCTTGAATTACTCCCGCATTTCCCCCGACAAGGGAATGAATGAATAATAAACATTGTAATGATACTAGAAAAAATTCCAAGGGTTCCCTCGAGATGCCTTAGGATTTCATTTGCTTTTCTGTGCTCCCTTTCATACACAAACCAAACTTGGAGCAATTATATTTGGCAATCCCGGCAATCCTACCCCGGCAATCCCGGCAATCCCGGCAATCCCGGCAATCCCGGCAATCCCGGCAATCCCGGCAATCCTACCCCGCAATCCTATGCCGGCAATCCCGGCAATCTTACCCGGCAATCTCAGCAATTCGCTTCAATTCCCAAGCAATTCTGGCGGCAATTCCCCACAGGCACTGTGAAGAAATATTCTGCCAAGAATGACCTAGCCCTTCGGCAAGGCATTTGCCTTTGCCAATCCACATTCTGTGGTTTTGTTTAATGTCCCCTCTTCAGAAGTGATTTGTTTTTGATTAAATCTGTGAGACCTAGTTTTGTAAGAATTCGTTGGCTGTCACATGAGTTTGGTTGGGTCTTAGGTTCCCAACAGTATGTCCAAAAGTTTTGTTTTTAAAAGCAATCGATTTACTTCAAGACTGATTTGACAAGAAATGTTCATTGAAATTTATAAACGCTTTCACTTGTTCAGTGTAACATGTTTCAGGGATGAACAAATGAACGAGGGCTTACTCTTACATGCTTTGCAATTTATCACATGTTGGAAAATAAGTAAGTAAATAAGGATGGTTTGGCTGAAAACGGAATGTGTCTCATCATATCAAATTACCTGTGTTGATTAGCTAAAAAACGTTTCATGTTTTGATTTGACTTAGTGTTTTGGTGTGGCTCAATTGTTTGAGTTACTGTCACTCTGCTTCACCAAGGTGCCATTGAATCGAGCAGTAGCTAGTTCAGTTTGGAGCTTATTTGACATTGACAGTTGGCTTGAAAGCTTATCAAAAATTCTCAAAAATAATGAATCAGATCAAGCGCATAGAAACAGTTACTTGTCAGTCTGTTGATAGTAAAGTGAGTTTTCAATTGTTAGTGAGTTTCATTTCAAATGACTGTCGCTGTTGACATCATTGGTTTGTGTGATTGACAAATGCCCAGGTCATATCTTGCCATTTGCAGATGTGCTGTTATGGTCTGGCCTGCGTGTATTTGAAACATGATGTGTTACTTTCACTTGATTCTTATTAACAGTGTGTGTGTGCAGAAACATGTAACTAATCTGAGAATGCACTTGACAAAGTGTCCAGAGCACACACTGTTTGGCCTTGGCTCTCAGCGCAAAATCCTTGGATCTCATCGCCTGCTGTGTTGATTCACCACAGCATTTGCAGGAAATGGCCCGATGTGTTGATTCACCTCGACAAGCATGCCATAATGGCGATGATTTGAACACAATGTTTGCATCCTTTTTGGCGATGTTGCCAGATGAGCTTGTCCAATGCGTCAACGATGATATGGAAAGATGGTCAGCTTCATTGGGAATTTCTCGTCAAGAACTGCTTGAATCCAGCTTCCCTGTGGCTGAGTCTGACAAACTTATCAGAAAGGAAGCAGGGGGCTTCTGCGTTGCCATTCCTGTGGTTGAAAGCCATCCTTTGCTAGAGCTTGTGAGGAAAGACTTGGTCAAAAGTTGGGTTGGAACAGGACTCCCCCTTGCCAGGGTGTTGGCCGACAACATGGGTTTGGGAAAACAAGCTATCTGTAAACAAGTGAATCAGCATGTCTCAAACATGCGAGCTGCTCCCAAGATTTGTATGCTTGGACGAGAGTTTTACAAAGTTTATATTGCAGTCGACAAGCGCTTTATGCGCGATTTTGACGGACCATTTCACACCGAGAAGACTGAAGATGGAACTGACATCATTAGATTCAGGCTAGATGGTCTTTTGCTGATCAAAGTATTTGAGACTGACGCTGACACAAGAAGGCCATAATGGCAGACCAGTTGCACAGGACAGTCTCTCCGCGAAAAAAGGTGAAGCGTTGATATGTGTGTAGCTTGGGGTGTTTTTAAGTTGCACTGAGATTGTGGCCCTTGGTCCGTGTATATAGACATGCAAATCACTCACTTTGTTTGTCAAATTCATCATCACAATGTTGGCAATGCTGTGGCTGGTTTGGTCATACACATGAGTTCTGAATTCCACTGCAATCATTTATGGGTTCAAAGGTAGGCTCAACAAAACATTTGCGCTTGTTGGCAAAAAGTTTGCCTGTGGACATGGCGGTTGCACTGGGGCATCCGCTGACAGAAAACACAGTGCCAGCAGGCACAAGGAGCATGCCGACGATGACGGGCACAGTGACACAGCAACAGGTCATGGGGATGGCACGGAACAACCTGTCGCAGGTCATAATGACACCTGCAACCAACACGGCAGGTGAGCCTGTGACGCCTTCACTTCCGAACCCAGTTGTTCCAGGAATGCAGGTCACACCAAGTGTCCAAGGCAGCCATTCGCAGGTCATAATGACAGATCGGCATGCAAGGGCAAGTGCCTCAAGCTCCACAGTTACGGCTGAGGAAATAGAAGAGTTGTTTGGGCCGTCAGACAATGAAGGCCACCGCAGCCGGCGGTCCCGCAGTCAAAGGGCCCAGAATCGAAAAGACAAGAAGATCTCTCGACGACGTGCCAAGCGTCAGAGGTCACCCAGCAGCGAGAGCACCTCACCAGCGCCAGATTTGTCAGGAAGGTCGAGACGGACACGATTGGCCGACAAATTTGTTATGTTCGCCAACTTGGCAAAGTTTCTTGGCAAATATTAGCCATTCATTGTAAGTTGTTTCGTTTTGGGCAGCAGCATGTGCTGTAATTATGTTGGATCCTGTTTTGAAAAGCTAGATAATATAGGACTGCGGGTTGTTTCTTTTATTTGTGCCCAAGCAGTACTCAAAGCACAGAACACAAAACATGGAACCCAAACATGCCCTTGTGCATTCATGAAAATATCCTTGACAAACATGAAGCAGGTTTAACAATGTGAGAACACATGGGATATTCAAACAAGTGTTCAAAGAGCCGTGCAATAGACAAGTTGCAGTATTATGGGCTTTGTTTGGTGGTCTTTCTAAGTTTGTTTGGTTCCATGGTCTATCATTTGGACTGCTGGTTTTTGGAATGAGCGCACTCACTCATTGGCCAGGTAAAACATTGTGCCCATTTATTTTAAGTACATTTACAATTGGGCATTTTAAAACGTCAAATAATCAACTAGTGTTCATCAAATGTAATGGACTCATAGCTGTTTTGCCAATCACAACAAATGATTCTTGTGATAATCGCTCTTGACGTTGCTTTTGCCTTGTGAGGCTTTCCTTTCTTCGGTGCTAACACGAATGAAGCCAACCATCTGGCGAAAACCGCTATTGGCCCAGCTGAATCTTATGAGTCACCATCAGCTCTTGTGGATCATGACAATGATTCGCCCATCCACAGCAATAAAGGACATCAATGGCTCTAAGAATACATACTCAAACTTGAGAAAGCAATTGCTGGAAACGTTTGCAATCATTGAAGAGTTTGAGGCCAATGCTGCAGGCCAAGATGCAGCCAGATCCAGGGTGTCCAAGCCAATATGGAATGTGTTCCTGGAGGTGTTCTCAGGAGCAATATTCCACATAACAGATGAACAGGTGAATGCATTCGCCCTTCGCAATGGCTGGGACAACCAGTGGATGCAGGCGGAGGTAATTCCAAAGGCCAAAGCCGCTCAAACCCGAAGGGGAAGGGTTGTGGCTGCAGCTGTGGCTGGTCGCTTGGACGTTGTGCCCGTGCCTTCCTTGCGTTCAATTTTGCCGGGGCCACAACCAATCGTGCCAGTACCGCCAGAAGCGAACCTGGCTGGTTCAGGTTCGGAAGTGGTGGCAATGCCGCCGCAGGCAAACGAAGGCCATAATGGCAATAATACTTGCATGATTTGTTTGGAGGAAATGAATCGTGCTGATCAGATCACGTTCCTGGAGTGCGGACACAAGTTGCACTCAGAATGCATCAGGAATTGGATGGAGAGCACTGAGCCTCCACGACCTTTCGCAGAGGCTTGCCCCCTGAAGTGTTGGCAATCGGCTGTTCTCGTCGAGGAGTGAGTGGTTTGACATGGCCTGAATTGGGGTCGGCTGTGTCATCAGAGTTCAAATAGGCAATTGGCCTCTGGTCTAACATTCACTGATGTTGCCTTTGTGCATGAGTTTTCTGATTGATGCACTCATTCATAAATATACGTTCTTGTTGAGGAGTGAGTGTTTTGACATGGCCTGAATTGGGGTCGGCTGTGTCATCGGAGTTCAAATAGGCAATTGGCCTCTTGTGTAACATTCACTGATGTTGCCTTTGTGCATGAGTTTTCTGATTGATGCACTCATTGATAAATATATGGTGTTTTGTGGCAGTGCTGTTGTTTTATAGAAATGTGTACTGTAAGCACAAAGGATACATTCCAACAGATGAATGTGCTGGGATGCAGACACTGAAGCAGGTTTGTGGAGTTTTCCTGGTGCTTTTTTGTGTTGAGCTAATTATCATTGAAATAGGTTGATGTGAGTAAACACAATATGCAGGTTTGAATTTCATTTAAGAACAATCAATCGGTATGAGTTTTTTGGATTCAATGTGTTTATTGTATTCAGAACAGTGTGAAAGACAGAGGGCATGAGGTGGAGATATTGTTTGGGAACTTTTTGACAGCACATTGTTTGGACACTTATACATGTATACACATTTGTTTTGGTAGAAAAATCGTTCTTGATTATCAAACAGAATTTTCAATATTATCTATCAATTTTACAACTTGCAAGGTGTCTGCAGGGGATCCTGAACTCGAGTAAGATGATTATTATTCTCGAGATAAATCATGGCTTGCGGAGAAAAAATGTGGACAGGAGCGCTGAGTGAATTGTATTTGAATCATGCCAAAATTGCAGAGTAGAAAACATACAGAGTTGGAGTCAACCAGCCATGGTTGGGGAAAAACCACAAGCAAACTTGATTTGTTTGATATGTGATTGTTCATTTGGACACACACGCAAACAGGACTGCATTGAATGTTCCTTCCCTGGTGATTGCCATTATTGCTCAATATTTTTGTTCAGGTCACAATACATCCTTACTAAGCAACTATTTCTTGCAAGGGAAGCAATTAGTCTCTGAGTTGTTATTTCTACATATCAAGCCCTACAAGTTATCTACAAGATTTGGTTAACTAGCTTTGTCGATTTTGATGTTCCCAGAAGCAATTGTTTGATGTCAATAAGTGAATTAAAAGATCTATTTCCAAGCTGTTGAATTGATTAAACATAACCCGAACATGTCAAACTTACTTTTTTTAACTTGGTAGCAGTCATATTTTGTTGTCCCTTTAGTTGGGATGAAACCAGCAAAACATAAGTCATTCAAAAAAAAGAACAAACTCAAACGCTGTGAGCAGGCTTCGCATGTGCTTTTGGGTTATTTTCGTATTTCAAAGCCTATTTCAATGCATTTTTCAATACATATTTCAATGCATATGTTTCCATATTTGTAGAAATATTTGTGCATATTCTTTTGGATAGTTTTGCATATTGATTGCATATGTGTGAAAATATCCTTGCATATTTTTTGCATATTTTTGCATATTTGCAAAAGTCTCGTTGCATATTGTTGCATATTTTTGCATATTTGCAAAAGTCTCGTTGCATATTGTTGCATATTTTTGCATATTTTTGCATATTTTTGCATATTTTTGCATATTTTTGCATATTTTTGCATATTTTTGCATATTTTTGCATATTTTTGCATATTTTTGCATATTTTTGCATATTTGCAAAAATCTCGTTGCATATTGTTGCATATTTTTGCATATTTTTGCATATTTGCAAAAATCTCGTTGCATATTGTTGCATATTTTTGCATATTTTTGCATATTTGCAAAAATCTCGTTGCATATTGTTGCATATTTTTGCATATTTTTGCATATTTGCAAAAATCTCGTTGCATATTGCTGCATATTTTTGCATATTTTTGCATATTTTTGCATATTTGCAAAAATCTCGTTGCATATTGTTGCATATTTTTGCATATTTTTGCATATTTTTGCATATTTGCAAAAATCTCCTTGCATATTGTTGCATATTTTTGTCAATTTTTGTCAATTTTTGTCAATTTTTGTCAATTCTTGTCAATTTATGTCAACCTGTGTCAATTGTTTGCATATTTTTGCATATTATTGCATATTGTTGTCAAGTTTTGTCAATTTTTGTCAAATTTTGTCAATTGATGTCAGTCTTAGCCATGTCGCAAACAGTTGTGCAAAGTCCTGCATCGTTGCTAAAGCTTGCTTGTGTAGTATGAAGTATGATGCATTTACGTTTGTATGAAATGTGGCTGATTGCATGTTTGCGTCAATTGTTGTTATTTTTTGTAATTTGTTGTCAATTTTTGTCAATTTTTGTCAATTTTTGTCAATTTTTGTCAATTTTTGTCAAGTTTTGTCAATGTTTCATTTTTCAAAACTGCGTTGCATATTTTTGTCAATTTTTGTCAATTTTTGTCAATTTTTGTCAATTTTTGTCAAATTTTGTCAATGTTTGTCAATTTTTGATACTGTTGTTAATATATGTCAATTTTTGTCAATTGCTGTCAAATGTTTTTAAGTTTTGTCATCATGGGGCAAAGTTTGTTAGAGGCAGGAATGGATGCAAAGGCCTTGGCCCCAGATGGATGTTATTTTGACAAGTTGTGCGCAGACTCAGGTATTTTTGACAATCCATCAGTATATGTGTGAGTATTCCTGATCAAAGTCGGGGGTCATATATTTTTTCTGGATCTGCTGGAGCCCACACAAGGGCCATCGATCTATGGGCTGATTTTTCCTGTGCTGCGCGCAAGCAATTCATGTACATAAAGGAAACAACCATAAAAAAATTCAGTTGTTAATCAGACAAATGTAGGATCGTTTTGAAAACAAAATGACATGGTGTGTGCACTAGCAGGTGTCGATCCCGGAAAAAAATGTTTGGAAGAAAAGTATTGCCTGGGAAGAAAATCAATGACCATATATCCTCGTGCTAAAGCAAGTACTTTCTAAGAGAAATGTCAAATCATGATGAGTGAGGTAGTAGGTGTGTTTGATTGATTTGTCAATCAGTCGCCATGGAGACATCTCACGATGTGGCTGCCTTCCAGCAGCAGCTTGCACAAATGGAACAAGACACAATTCAGGCAAACTTGAAGTTCATGTCCGAAGTTTCGAAATTGACATCCTTTGAGGAGACTGTGCAGCTGCCCAAAAAAGTTCAAGGTCAGTGGGATTGGGGATCCCACAATTTTGTGATTCAATTGGAGAACCTACTCGAGGGCTTCATCAGTGCTGACAACCAATACACACATGGTTTGTGTCAGCAACGTTGGAAGGTCATAATGACACAGGCCTTTCCTGAATGGAGTATGTTGTCCCTGCAAGACATGGAGGATGTTATCCCTGAAAGACATGCTGGTTGGTCTTTGCCTATATGTTTGGAGGATCAGACTTGATGACAACCAAGGAGGCAAGGTGAAGTTGAATTTTATTGAATTCTTTGCTGGATCAGGAAATCTTTCCAAAGCCTGTCTGCAATCTAAACTGCAGGGTTTGGCATTTGACATCGACTACTCCGAGATGCATGACATGAGCAAGCCATCAGCTGTGAGATTGGCCGTTGAAGCCCTGGGTCATTCCGTGGTCAAGGCGTTGATATGGTTTGGGACACCATGTTCATCATTCACAGCTTTGTGTCAGAGCAACTCTCAACGCTGGGAAAGAAACATGTTCATGGGAAATGATCCTATGGTGCCATTCGTTGCAGAAGGAAATCACTACATGGATGTCACTGCTATTTTGTATCTTGTCAGTTTCGTTATTGGAAACATTCCTGGGTATGAACAACCAGCTGAGTCGACAATGCCATCAGCTGGACCAATGGCGTTGGTCCTCCAGTGGACTAGGTCAACCAAATGTGTGACATATGGGGCTTTGTTTGGTGCATCCAGTCAGAAGCCTTGGCAACTGTGGAGTACCAAGGAAGAGCTGATTGCCAGCATGACAAGGGCCAGACCCATGATGAACTTCAGTGCTGAGGATTCTCTTGCCATCAAAGGCGAACAGGGTCAGTACACAGGAAAGAAACCTGTATTGAAACAATCGCAGGTTTATCCAATGATGATGTGCAAAGAGCTTGTGCGAAATTATTTGCAATGTGTGCAGTAAGGAAGAAGGCCATAATGGCGAAATGGACACACTTTGAGCTTGTACTTTTGAATGGCGTTGGGAAAATGGACGAGATGATTGTGGTTCGATTGTTGATTGTCTGGTACTGGGAAGGGACGTAAAACTGTTGTTAACTGGATGCACTTAGTGTGAATATTTATACATAATGTGAAGGAACATTGACTGACTGGTTTGATTGGGTTCTTGTATGGGCATTTCTGCATTCAGTGGCTCAAATAGTGTTTTCACAAACAATGAGCTAAACATTGAAGTGGTGTGATATATTTTGATATTTAAAACATCATTCTCTATTAATATGAATGACTTAACTTTACATCAACATCAAACTGAATCAATTTAAACAAATCCATGACATGTCTCAGCTCTGTGGGGTTTCTTTTGCCCATGTGCGGCTGGCTGTGACACAAGGTGATGTGTTTTTGCAAGGTTGGTGGTGGGATGCTGAACATATAATGAAATTTACAGAAGGAGAGCAAAATATGTTTTTGAGCAAATTTGTGAATCGGGTCAGGACTTCAGTGAAAGACCTGAACCAGGATGAAGATATCACAGAAAGGTCCGGTCGGACACTCATGAGCACCCGAAGTGTATTGATGTACTGCTTCTGCTGGCCAGCGCGGCACTCTGCGCTCAACAAAAGTGCTTTAACGGAGAAGCTGGGCAGGATACGTTCGTTTCTCAGGGATGTGTGCGCCAAGGTGATTGTGACCCTTAGCAAGCAGACTGAGACGAAGGCCACAATGGCAGACCTGGAAAACACCGTGAAATTCTATTCAACAGGTGTTGTCACTGGTTTATTGGAGTATTTGGAGAGGTGTGGCCATGCCTCTTCGATTCAGGTCATCCAAACGGTTTGGACAATGCTGTTCCAACACAATCAGGTGCAACATGAGTGGAATAGAAGTGAAATGCAGCTTGTAGATTTGGTGGACTTCTTGTTGGACTGGTTTCCGCTGCGCAAGAAATCAAGATTGAAAAATTTGACCTCACATGATGCTGCCTACAAGGCAATTTTGTCAAAAGTGGTGGACGTGCTGGTGTTTCACTTGGAACTGTTTCTGAAGTACCACCTGGATACTGGAGAGTTTGACACAGATGTACCAGCCCTCAAGAGGCAGAGAACATGCAAGGTGGGTGCAGAGACAATATGGGACCTCTTTCAACTGGCCAAAAACAGGAGACGCTCTCTCTTTTCAGTCATTGCATATGAGAAGAACAGGAAACGTACAAATGTGAAGGATGTGTCTCCGGAATCATCAAAGTATTGGTTGATGAAATTGCAAGGTTTATATCTGAAACGATGTGTTGGAATGATAGGAAATATCAAACAGTTGAATTTGGTATCAGATGCATCCACACATTCTGGGAAGGACATTTTGGTCTCTTTGGCATATTCGCATTGTTTGGATGAAGCAGCTGTGTGCCAGATTCAGCAAATGACAACAGGGCCACTTTTGCCCTCAGAGCTCAGTGACCTTGGAAGTTTTGTAGCCAGTGCCAAAAAATGCAAGGTCGAAAGGGTTGCATCCTTCAGGCAAATTCAAGCCATCAACCATCAACTCTCTTTGCTTTCAAATGGCAACATGAGTTTGGATAGCTTGGAAATCCCGGAATCCTTGGGTTGCCGGCCATTGAATCCTGGCGAAAGACGCATTGTGAGCCAAGACCCGAACCAAACGAAGGCCATAATGGCAAAAATCAAGAAAGTGAATGGGACTGAAGTGCCTGTTCTTCCTGAAGGTCCTGAGTGGCATTTGAACATGCCCTTGCTGACACTCAATCTGGACCAGGGTGCAACAGGCACAGCGGGAGTTGCCTTTTTGATGCAGAATCACATGATCCATTGCAAATGTGACAAAATCCATCGAGCCATCCGTGATTACAAGTTGGCATTGGTACATTGTCTGGAAGGACTATTCCTCAAGACGCAGTTGCATTCTTCATATTTGTTTTCATTGAACTACAAGCCCTTCAACAAGGGCAACTTCCATGACAAGAAGATGCAATACATTGAGAAGTTTGTTCAATCGACGAATCTTGACTGCATTGTGAGGGTGTGGTTATTTGATGAAAAAGGTTCTTGTGAGCTTAGGTATGTGAATTCGTTTGCGTAATGCAATCTTGAGAACATGGTTGGTAGACTTCGCAGCCTTTTGTCTCAAACTTGAGATTCTTAGTTGAAGCGTGCAAGGGTGCTGGCTCAAAGATGAAACCCGGTGTGTGCTCTCCTCGGGTTCCACCTTTGTGTCAGCAGCTTGCAGATGGGATCCTTGGGGAAATGCAATTCTTGGAACACGCCTTCTGGCAAATGACCTGTTCAATTTTGAAAGTTCTGTTACCTTGTTGATGCCATTACATTCAAAGGTATTCACAATCAGTGTCCAGTGTGCAGCGCAGTGTTCAATCATTTTGTGGTGTTTCAAGACCGCGCTTCGCGCTGGCTGTTCATGGCTGAAGCAGTACACTTGACAAATACTCAGGAAACAAGAAGGCCATAATGGCATTGAACCTCATAAATTGCATATCTGAAACTTTGATTGTCCAGTGCGCAGTGCTGTCTGAATCATTTGGTTACAAATAGTACTCCGGGCTGTCCATGAATGGTTAGAAGCAATATACTTCAGGCCTCATGAAGAGATTCTAAGCCGATGAACTTGATCAGAAGGTTTGGGCAAGCAGCTCAGCCATCCAGAGCAGTCAGATATCTGACTGGATCTGGTTGGTTGAGCTGCTTGTTTGAATCAAGCAGAGCCTGGTATAGTCCTTCCATCCGGTGAAAGAAATGTGTTGACTAAAAGAAAAAAGTTGTGACATAGTGAAGCTGACCCACGGCATAACTTCTTTGGTTTACCAGTGGAGATGATGAAGCGCTTGACTGAGGCATGTTTGTCTTAAGATCGATTCGAGACTCTTCAAGGGAAGGCTTCGAGGTCTATCCCCAGTGTCGTGAGATTGGCTTCGCTACTTGAGGCAACAACGAGGAATGCCTGTCTTAGGTATGCTAAACGTGGTCGAGTGAGACTGCTGAGCAACTTGCAGACTTTGACGTCGGTAGAGTCCGCAGGCTGCTTGTCAGTCTCGCGAGATTGGTTTCGCTACTTGAGGCAACAACGAGGCATGCCTGTCTTAGGTATGCTAAACGTGGCCATAATGGAAATACAGCGGCAGTTTTTCAACGAGGCATGCCTGTCTTAGGTGCGCTAAACGTGGTCGAGTGAGACTGCTGAGCAACTCGCAGACTTTGACGTCGTCAAGGTTTGCAAGCTGCTTGTCAGTCTCGTGAGATTGGTTTCGCTACTTGAGGCAACAAGCAGGCCATCATGGCAATGCAGCGGCAGTTTTGAAGTTTGCCACAGTGTG
Organism: Symbiodinium kawagutii; assembly: GCA_009767595.1. Lineage (NCBI taxonomy): Eukaryota > Dinophyceae > Suessiales > Symbiodiniaceae > Symbiodinium > Symbiodinium kawagutii. The sequence continues at coordinate 288,624 of VSDK01009759.1, forward strand.
CCTCGTGCAAATGTTGTAGAATTGTTCCTGGAAGGTTTAAAGTCTGATTCTGCCTTCAAGTCTGCCAGGCCCAACACTACAATATGTTACGTGATGCGGGGTGTCTGTCCCATGACAAAGACTCCAGCAATGAGTCGGAGCCCTGCCCACTGTTGCTGGAAGATGGATCTGTCGTCCGAGCCATCTCCCACCAACAGTGGGCAGGGTCACAGATTTTAGCATCAGACGGTCCTTTGTGCCAGGCAGCTCAAACAACCAAATATGAAAGCCAGGACTCACAGCGTGCTTGCGCAGCCGACTGACTCAGGGATACAATGTTTGGTGTGTGGTGCTAAGACTTTGTCCCACACATTGCTCCGCCTGGAGAGCTGCTTGGTGAGTTTATGGTGTGTTTCTCCATATTATCGCTTTCTTGGCTATACTTTTTGTCACAGTACAGTGTGAGGTGGTTGCCAGGTCCTGGTGATGAGAACGAGGAATGCATCCAAGCCCTGCCCACTGTTCCTGGAAGGTGGCTCTGTTGTGCATACGACGGAGCCATCTTCCAGGAACAGCGGGCAGGGTCACAGACTTTTGTGTTCAGACGAAGGCTGGATTTAGGTTTGGGCATTTGTGCCAATGGCTCCACTGCCCAGATTTGCAAGCCAGGACTCACAGCGTGCTGGCGCAGCCGACTGACTCAGGGATACAATGTTTGGTGTTTGGCGCCAAGACTTTGCGCCATGCTCCAAATGTTTGCAAACATTGGAAAGCTGCTTGGTGTGATGCCCTCAGAAAGATACTTGTTCGACAAGTATGGTTGAGAAAAGTTCAACTTGAATACTTCTTGCTCCCTTTTTTTGCCGTAGTACATTGTGAGGTTGTTGCCTGGTCCTGATTAAGCGTGTGAGCTGTGCTGTTTTGCGCAACAAGCAGGCTATAATGGCGGACAGAACTTGTCGCCATTATGGCCTGCTTGCTGTGAAGGAAGAAAAGATGGCGTTACATTTGCTGCATGTGCAATTTGACCTCTCCTTTCACGAGCGAATGCTTGTTGCCAGGTCCCGGGAATGGCAAGCCGATGGTGCAGTGCGCCTCCAGCTTCCCATTCCCCGGACCTGGAGGCTGGATGCTCAACAATTGCCATGGGCCAGACTTCAAACAAAGAGAATGCCTGACGAGGTGCAATAGATTAAGCGTGTGAGCTGTGCTTTTTTTGCGCAACAAGCAGGCCATAATGGCGGACGGAACTTGTCCCTCTCGCCATTATGGTCTGCTTGCTGTCAAGGAAGAAAAGATGGCGTTACATTTGCTGCATGTGCAACTTGATGGGATTCTGGTAGGCAGTGCAAAGCAGAATGTCAAGTTTTATTTTTGTTGTGGAATCATTTTCTGCCTCTCCTGTCCAGTCCGTCCTGGACTGCCGAGCTGTCACCAATGCTGCGAACAGTGACTGGCTGTGTGGGCGACAGTTCAGACGTCCAGTCCGTCCCGGACGGCCGAGCTGTCGCCAATGCTGCGAACAGTGACTGGCTGTGTGGGCGACAATTCAGTTGTGCATCCTGCACACCAGAACCACGTTTGCCAATTCTGAAATGAATGAACAGGGCAGTGCATCCCACTTTTCCTAAAGTGTTTCAGTTTCGATTGCATTGAAGTTGGAACACTCGAGGTCACCTTGTGCCACTGCGCAATTTGATCCATTTGGCTTGTGTCAGGCACATCAAATCACTGCAGTTGAGTCACACGCAGGCCATAATGGCAGCTAGGCCCCCAAATTTGTTGACGTTGTACATTCTTAGTGTCGCGGTTCTATGGTGGTTAATTTGAGGTCAAAGTTACCCACAGTAGAATGGCGACGCTCAGAATCTAGAACATGAACAATTTGTGCGCCTGAAGTGAAATCATGATGTGATTGTGGGCCCAGTGGAGGCAACACGAGGGGAAGTGAAACTCTGTAAATGTGACCAGTGAAGCTCCAGTGCCCTAGCCTTCGAGGACTGAGGTGTCTGCGATGAAAGGTCAGTGTCTGCTTCAGCACACCTTCGAGGACTGAGGTGTCTGAGCACACCTTCCATCTGTCCATCAGAGTTCAAACTACCTTTGTATGGTGAAGTCTTCGCAACACAAGGGCAATTGAAACTCTCATGGGAAGATGAAAGGTCAGTGGTATGGCGTTTTGAAATGGGCAGTTATGAAGCGAGAGGCAGTCTTGACTTCGATTCATTTGCTGGAGATGTGACTCTCTGGGTTAGAAAACTCAGCTGCCCAATGTGGATCGGGGCTCCTGTTTCACATTGGTCAGCTGTATCCTTGATCATGTCTGGATTTCGATTCATTTGCTGGAGATATGATTTTCTGGATTAGAAAACAGCTGCGGAATGTCTAGCAGCTCCTGCTTTACATTTTGCAGCTGGGTTCTTGCTCATGTCTGGACTTCGATTCATTTGCTGGAG
>VSDK01009762.1:9968-25413 GCA_009767595.1 Symbiodinium kawagutii
CACTAGTCGCGCTTGGTCGCGGTTGAGGTCCGGCAGCCACCACTGGTCGCGCTTGGTCGCGGTTGAGGTCCGGCAGCCACCAGCAGGCATACATGATCGTGGGTGAGGTCCGGCAGCAACCACTAGTCGCGCTTGGTCGTGGTTGAGGTCCGGCGAGGAGAAGGAGAAGGAGAAGAGCAAGGACGAGGAGAAGAAGAGGGAGGAGAAGTCAACTCTGATAAAATCTAACAACCCTCACCTGACAGGTGGGGAAAAACTACGAGATCTCAATGGTATGAACCAGTCAGAAGCAGTGGCTCCGGATTTACGCGCCGCCCACTCCATGTTGCGGCAGAATAAAATCAGTTCCATGCTGCGACAAGATCTCACAGAGGAGCGGGAGAGATAGCGGGAAACAAATTGGAAACATGAGTGTTATGGTCTCATGCTACGGACGCCTTCGAAAAACAACGAAACGATGAGTGTTTTGGTCTCATGCTGCTTCGATCTGCTTCACTTGGCAAATTTTGGACCCAGAAATCTCACATACAAAGCCCTAAGGCCAACCACTTTCACGAAAGGTTGGGGTGGTGACCTGGGAGAAGGTCGATGCGATACTTACACTTTCTTATGTTCAATGGCTTCAAAATGTTTGAAATCTTGATACAGAATTGAAATGCATCACACGGCGCATTTTGGCCCAACATAGGCCCATGGGGCCAAGATGACCATGAACGCAAGCTGATTAAGCCTCGGTGGCTGTTTCGAGCTTGAAGAGGTTCACCTCCTTCACAGCAAGCATGGTGTCCCCAATCTCCACGCACCAACGCATCTCGCCACCTTGCACAGGTAGTCTGACCAGGATTTGATGTTTGCAGCCACAGAAATTGCAGTGGTAGTACCGCGGTTGCACGTTTATCGCGTTTCTATTTGGGACTTTGCATTCTAGATGGCTGCAACGTCTAAAATGGCCTGAGTTGGAGGGCATTGGTCCCTGGACAATACCACGTTTGCCATTGTACTGCGGAGCTCTTCCCAGGCCTGCCGCGGTATGGGCGGGGCACCATGAAAGGTATGGGCAAGCGGGCTACGCACGGTGCAAACATATTATATATCGAGATATATGTGCACTACAATCACTACATCTTTCATCATTCTAGTCGTTGTCCGTCACAACGGGCATGTTGTCACCTTCATCCTCCATCTAAATCACTGTTCCAGCACCTCACCATAGTTTGGGTCCCATGAGGGGCAACCCAGTCCGCTATCATTCCGCCGAATAGGTTGCCAGCCACACAGTGTAGTAATTCCGCGGCAGGTGTCACTCGCGCATGCAATTCTAATTTTCACGGGTTTACTTCAAGATCAAATCGGTCTTGGTCGGCTGGAAACTCAACATCATCTTGCCACGCTCTGAGGCATACTGCCACCAAGAAGTCATAAAACCACCTGCAGTTTCCTTCCACATCATCTCCACGCCTCTAACTTCTACTTCATCTCCGCTTTGGAAAGCTCTTCTGGCCTTCGGAGTGCCAGCGGTGGGCTATTTGGGCTTGCTTCGGGAGGGCCCAAAAAGCGGTCCTTTTCCCAGCTCATTCAATTCTTGAAACATAAAGGACTGAATCTTCTAGATTCTGGATATCAAGATCCAATACCTGGCAAAGATTGGCAAAACGCAACTTCATTTCATTGGTCTTGGTACTGCTGTTGGAGCGCCAGCAGAATCTGGAGAGGAGTAGAGGAGTGAGAAGTTCATCTCAGAACAGGCTCCAGGCACGAAGAGTGAAATTACACCACCTGGACCACCATTTGGTACACAAAAACTTGTACCGCTTTATTTCTGCTCGATTTTTTAATGCTCGTTTTGTTCTCTATCGAACAAAAATTGTTTGTTTTTTTTGTGTATCAAATTTTGGTTTGAGCAAGTTTTTCTGTACCAAACGGCGGTGCAGGTAGCCTCAATTGTGGGCTAGATTGGTGTTAAAACGAGGTTTTAATTGTTTTTAATGCAAATGTTGTTTGGCCTACCCATTTTGGACACAAACTAAGGGGTTATTGGCGTAACTTCGCGCATCTTTGGCCACATAGCTCCAATTAGGGTCGGCTTGGGCCCAATTGGCGGTGAAATCGGAAACGGGGTTTTAATATAATGATGTTTGGCTCGCCGCACTGCGGACGCACAGCCACTGAATCCAGCGGTGTGGGCGGGTACCCCACGCGAAGCAGGGTGAATACACACGTGGCTAAGCTTCTATGATGTGACGGGCGCCAAAACAGTGGACAAAAATGTGAAAACTGCGCTTTCTTGGCTCTAATTTGGGAGCTGTGTAATTACCCGGTAGGTTGCTGATCGGAATCAATTCATGAGAGCATGAAAGCGAAACACAATTTGGTTGTTGATAGCTTCAATTTGGAAGCTGCACAACTGGAAGGTCACGGGCACCCTCTGGAAAAAAATAAGAAGACTTGGAGGAGCTAGGACATCTCCGACTCCGACTTGGGAGTTCCATAAACGGCGGTCGTTCAACTCAATGTATCAGTATCAAGTTTCAAAAGGGGGCCCAAATCCAATTTGACCTGATATATCAAGCCTTCTGCATCCAACCTGCCCCTAATATATTGCTACAATACAGCCAAGTCCAGCAAGCTTTCATGACGTTGTCAAATCCGCAGCGGCGACCAAGTTGATTGTTTATAAAGTCATGTGGCAATCTCTGGAAAAGGCAAGTAATTGAAAGGGCAAAACACCTTTTAGTGACTGAATGATGCTTTAACAATTCCTGGCCCTTCAACGTGTCATGGCAAGAGTCTCCCACCCTGGACGCGGCGCTCGCCTGTCCACGTTGATCTTGGCACTGTGGTGTAGGGTCATCACTACTTTGTGGTTTTTTTGCAAGACGCCCGACAAGACAGAACGACACCCCTGCAAGTACGAGGACAGCTGCCGCTATTGCTCCAATGGTAGTCCCGTCTAAATGAAATGCCTCAGCCTCAGGCGCTCTGCTTGTTGTCGACGATGTCGTACTTGTCGATCTTGTCAGTGTCCAAGTCGTTGATGTCCTGGTTGTACCAGTGCTCTTTCGGTAGACATCTCGCGTAGGTGGGTAGGTGTGAAATGGGTCGTAGCAATTGTTGATATCTTCTCTTGTGCCACATGCCCCATCACCTTCACATAGCTGGCCAGGCTCTGCCGTCTGGCAATCTGGCAAAGGATCTGCACTGGGAGGACAATCTGGAATGCTCACGGGTATCAAGGCTAACCCATCAGTACAAGAAACCGGCTTCTCCACACAAATACGCCAACGTAGTTCACCATGTGTTTGGTTTGCGGCATTCCACCCATCAGAGCTCCAAGAGAGATTCGACCACAAGGCAGTTGAAGAGCCCTTCAAACCAAATCCACTGTACCAGTAGCCGTTGACGCTCAGATAATCAAAATATTTCTCAGTGTTGAACTCATCCATCGTGATCACTGAAAATGCCGGCAGAGACGCGGCACAAGATTCATTTGAGCCGTAGGAGCCTGGGTAATTTGGGCTCTCCAAACAACCCCCCTTGACTTGACAAGGCCCTGCCACTGTCCATTTTTGGTCGCCACTGGTTGTTCTGAAAACCAGCGGTGTGGTTGTGGAGGTGGTACTTGTTCTAGTCAGTGTCAGCATAGTCGTTGTTGTCGTTGTGGTGCGAGTCACCGTTGTAGTTGTACCAGTGCTCTTTCGGTAGACATCTCGTGTAGGTGGGTAGGTGTGAAATGGGTCGTAGCAATTGTTGATATCTTCTCTTGTGCCACATGCCCCATCACCTTCACATAGCTGGCCAGGCTCTGCCGTCTGGCAATCTGGCAAAGGATCTGCACTGGGAGGACAATCTGGAATGCTCACGGGTATCAAAGCAAGGCCATCAGTACAAGAAACGGGCTTCTCCACACAAATGCGCCACCCAGCGTTTTTGATGTGGAGTTCCCTGTCTCTGGGTGTATAGTAGTAATGGGCCTGCCAAGAGATATTCGAACGCAAAACCAGTGAGGTACCTATCAGGCCCATTCCAGAGCCGGTATATGTGTAGCCGTTGATGGTCAAACGGCCGTTGGTGGAGAAATTTGTAACTCTGATCACAGGAAAGTGCGGCAGATATCCGACCTGAGCCTCACAATTCGAGAAGTGGTTTGTCTCATTTGGGTAGTCTGGGCTCGAAAGACACGGGCCCTCAACCTGACACCGCCCCGAACTTTCGATCTCTATTGGTTCATCGTGCCAAAATGGAACCTCAGCCTCCTCATCAGATCCTCCATCACTGGAACTGTCGCTGTCGTCGATGTCAGCAGAGCTAGGATCTCTGCCAGGCTTCGGGCTTGACTCAACTGCCACCTGGCGCAGTGTCCCAACTTCCAACTTCTTTGAAGATGAAACATCTTCCAACTTCTTTCAAATAAACAGAAATGAAATCTGCTTTTACAAAATCATCTTTGAAAGCTCTCAATGCTCAAGTTTGCGCAGACACACGGTGTGTGAAACTTTGAATGGCAGGCCTGGCCATCCGTGTCAACTGCGATTCTCGGCGCCGTTTTCACAGGTACTGCCAGAAAACCTGATCCTGAAATGCAGAAAACAAAACTCCCCACAATCAAATCAACCAACTTCGCAATTTACTGTCCTGAATAGTTGAGAGTAACATTTGCTTTGACATCGATTTGAAAGATTTGATGATGGCTTAGTGGCTTAGTGACATTGACGCAAAGATGCTTTCAATACTACAGAGCGGTCCTTCCAGCATAATGATCAAGGTTTTGCCTGAAGGGTTTTCACCCCTTGTAGGCATAGGTCCGACGAAAAGCTCTGACTCTGGTTGTTCTCCAGTATCCACTTTCAAAAACCCTCCTGGGGTCAAAAATCTCAAACTTGGAATCCGGCGCCTTTCTTGAGATAGGTTGGACGGGAATTGCCCTTCATCTTTTCATATGTTCATCATCTCTGAAGGTTTGAGAAGTTGAGGGATAAGAATTTCTGCACGCCTACCACGCCTGTTAACGCTGGCCAAGTGCTCCGGATGCTACCATGGCTTCAGAAACCGTGTGACAAATGGGATCAAATTTGCAAATGAAGTTGTAAATGAATGCAAGAAATGAATGCAAATGATGAATATATGTGAACTTATTATCAAACTCATTATATGAACAAACTTATCAAATTGGATTTAACTCTGAATGCAACGTCCCTGGAACTCCTAGAAGGGGCACCGCAAGGACTTTGAAGGGCTCTATGCGAGGCGGTGGTGGTACAGTGGGGTAGCTCTCCAAGTCCTCCTTCGGCACCGCAACAACACCTGGACGCTCAACCAATCTCCAAAGATCTCCAAAGCAACAAATGAGCAGCGGAAACGCAGCACACAGATGCACACAGCAACATCAAACTTGGCCCTGCCTTTTCCAGGTACTCGTACTACGACATGGCCATCTTGGGAACTGGGATCATATGGATCATATCTTCTTCGGGTGAAATCAACATATCTTCTTCGGGGGTCATAATAATAGCTGCTGCTTTGCGTGTAGTACGTGTGGGAACTGAAATCAATGCGTCTGCGAGGGGAGATCCAGAACTTCCAATTCGTGGAGACAGCGCCAGCGCGTCTGCCACGTGGCGTGGAGAAGGTGCCGCCAAAGCGTCTGCGATCCCCAAGAAAACCATCCGCTGCCCACTCTTCGGTGTCCTCACCAGCCAAATGCTGGACACTGCCCCCACATGTAACAAGAAACTGCAAAAGTTAGAAACTTGATGACCAAACCTCAATGCTGGGTTGGGTGGAGATGTGTTGAAGTACCGGAAGCCAAAGCGCATGGCATTGGTGCGCGGGGTAAACACAGAAGCGGGACAATAACCAGGGCGCCACGGCATTGAACCAGCGGCACTTCCAGGATTAAACGCTGTCCGCCAAGCCCGGCTTTGGCACCAGCGGCATGCTGGGCCGTGTGTGGCCTTCCTAGGCTTTTTTTGATCAGCCGTGGCACTTCTGGCTGTGTGATGTGATGAAAGACTTGGTAACCTGTCCATATGGACAAAAATCATCAAAAGGGCTTTTCTCACCTCGTATCAATTGTTTGAATCATTTCCTGAAACTATCTCACCAAACCTCCCCTTCTTGCCTTATTTCTATTGCTACCTGTACCCGTCTTTGCTGCTCTTCTTACCTCGCTTGCCTCACATAACGCAGCTTTCCCAACATCTTCCAGCAGCCTTGCAATGAAACTTGCCCTTGTAATGAAACTTGATGCACTGTGTTGTTGTAGTGACAACTACTGTGCTCCATCTTTCTTGAGAAAATCCTTTCCTCAAATCCCGGAGTCGCAACCATTTCCTGACATCTCCTCCCATCTCTTGGCCTAACAATTGTCCTAATTGTCCTTCCCTTATTCGTATTCATCCCCTCACCGCAAGCGAGAACCCATGCAGAGGGAATCGACAAACAGCAGTTCGACATAGTTCGACTGTCTTACTGGCTTTTGTAAACAAACAACATGCATGTAACATGATCAACAAAACGATGTCAGCAGAGTCCTCGTGCATCTCCTGCAATGAATGCAGCTCCTGGGGCTCCAAAGCAACAATCGCTCACACTTGATGTAAAACGATGCCAGATTCACAAACGCAAATAATGAAACCACATAGCCAACTAACATCAACTACGAGTAACAGCAAACAAACCCTACACGCCAAGCTAAACACTACACTAAAAGCATTGGCATCAGGATTTCCACATGAGCAAATCATGGGTGGGAAAACCCTCCAACGTGAACAGATCTGATCCAAAAGAGCCGGATACAGAAAAAACACATAAAACGTCACCATGCCACCATGTTTGAAACTGCAGGCACTTTAGCCTGAAAATTGCGAATCCACTGGCCCACGCTGAAACAGCAAAAGCAACACACAATTTGAATGATTTTGAACGTGTTTGGTTTGACAGAAACAGTGTCAATTTGTTGAGGACTACCCGTTTGGAAACTTGTTGGCAATGATTTTCCAAGACTCCTCTGCCAAAGCATGCGGCAACAGCAGCAAAAAATTCACCGCCAAAATCATCATGTTCAGCATGGCTCCGGAGCTAATGATCTGGTAGACCACGACAAAACAATGATGCCATAGATGTAACATGCCATCATTTGCAAGATTTTTTTGTGAACCATATCAACTGCTTTAATCCTTTCAAGGAATAGCATCGCCGTTACGGGACACCTTTCAGCTATTTTCAGCTTGTCACACTGCTTTTTACAGGTTGCGTTCATGCTGCTGCCTGTAGCGTTTCATCACAGGTGTTGCGGTCTACTTCAGCCAAACGGCTCAAGGTATCCAATTTCACCACCTGGCAGTTCATTGTGTCAGTGCAGAGGACATGATTTCTAAGGAGGCATAACGGCCGACATCACCAAACCACAAAGCTCTGCACTAATCAATGCACTGGATATCAGAGAAAAGATAAGAACGGATTGACGAAGCAACGGTGATAGCAATAAGCCCAACGTTGGTTCATTTGTTTCTGTCTGCAGTAGCACACTGCTTTCGGTGTGCTGCTCTTGAGCACCACTGCAACAAATTTCTGCGAACACCTTGCAAATTGGAGTGCGTTGCAAGGATCCAGGCTACTAGGTCAGACTATTACCGCCTAGTCCTACAAACCTTGTTCCGAAACTGTTCGCTCAGCCATCCTGACAGGCGGCTCTTAACGGTTTCATTCAATTGGACAAAGCCGATTTTGTCACAAATCAGAAATTTGATCATTTCCTCATCTTTCTTGTTGGAAGCTTCGGCATCCCGCACATTCAAGGCTTCGAAATGGGTTTGAAGCTGTCTGATGCCACCCTTGGTGTCCAGGACCCGGTCAAACTCACCTTTGCGTCAAGAAACGATTGAAAACATGGACCATGTGGAAAGACAAAACCCAGCAAAACCCAAAGAATGGGGACGTCGCAGCGAGTAGAGCTATGAACAACCAAGTTAAGCTTGCTTTCGCCTTCCAGCCTTATGGCACTCATTTGAGACGGCCCTTCAAGACACCTCTTGAAAACAACTTGATTTCACCGCACTCAAAGACAAGCACTTCTCCAAGACATTTTTAGAATTTACTCGACAGAAATGCTGCAAGCACTGCACCAACCACAGAAACCCTGAATTTTTTGAAAAATCGAAGGGGCGGAAATCTGCATTTTCCTTGCAAAAAAAAAAAAACAAAAACATCCAAAACTACGCGCGCCGCCATGAAGAAGCAGGCAAGTTAGAGGGCTGCTTCCGCGAAAATCTAACAGTCTGCACTACTGATGATAAAAGACTGCGAATGCAAATGTCAATGCAGACTTTAGGTGTTTGTATACTGAAAGAGGCTGCATTCCAAATCCCACAAGAAAAGATCAAAAAGTCCTGGTTGATTGTAAGTTAGAGTCTTTTGGTTGCGCACCTGTCCTCTGTTTCCAAATCTTTAGGCCGAGGTCATGGTACCATACCAAGATCATCCCAGGGCTCGTTTGAAGGTGCCGCAACCGAAAGGAAACCAACATTTCAGCCCAACATCACAAAAAACGCCACAAAAGTTGATGATGAGTGCGTCGGCAAACTGGGTCGCAAAAACAGGAAACACAGTTGACACAATTGACCCAAAGAAGCTGGCGCACGAGGTTGACACAGTTGACACACTTGACACAGTTGACACGCTTGACACAGTTGGCGCGCACGGTTGACAGAGTTGACACAGTTGTATAGCTCACAAGATTGCCCCAAATTGTCCTTTAATGACGCCAATTTCTCTCAAACATGCGTCCAACACCGCTCCCAAACGATCAAAAACGAACCATGAAACAGGAGGTGGTCGTTTCATAGTTCGTTGGGTCTTTCCAAATGGACCAACATAGTCCCAATCTAACAATTGAATTGATCCAACATAGCCACTGAATTGCCAAAGGGGATCGATATATTGCGTAGCTCATCAAAGGAGCCCAGAAGCGGTAGGATCTCATGACTAAGTCAAGGTTTTCGTTATCGTTCACTGCGATGAAGGGTGATCGAAAAACATGAAAAAATCACAAAAACAACCGCAATCAGTTGCGGGACGGCTTATCAAATGGAATCTAGGAAAAACCAAAACCCTAGGTTTCTCAGCACCCCGGGTTTTTTTGATGGAACTCACTTGATGATACCATATGATACCTAAAAAAAAGGTGGCAAATTGTCTTGCGCCACTCCAGCAAGTCAACAGTTGACACAGTTGACATGGTTGACATGGTGGACACGGTTGACACAGTCGACATGGTTGACATGGTTGACACGGTTGACATGGTTGATGCGGTTGACACGATGGACACAGTTGACTTTGTTAACATAGTCGACACAGTTGACACGGTTGACATGGACACGGTTGACATAGTCGACACAGTTGACAGGGTTGACACGGTTGACAGGGTTGACACGGTTGACACAGTTGACAGGGTTGGCATGGTTGAATGGTTGACATAGTCGACATGGTTGACACAGTTGACAAGGTTGACACAATTGACATGGTTGAGACGGCTGACAAACCAAATGTCTCAACGGTGCCCGCTACGTTTCAGTGACCCACTTTGCCGTCGCAATGCTCACGATAACGTCAGTATGATCAATCCCCTACCGAGACTAAGCATGTGGGCCTTAAGTTTTCTGGAACAACTGTTAAGACTCAGTTAAGACTGTCAAGTTTCTCAAAAAATATGACAAAATCACAGTCGGCGAGGTGCTCTCAGCGCGCTCAGGCAAAATGATGGTCATGGGGAAGTTGTTGTCAATGCAAACATACGCCTCAAATATGCACCAAGCTCTCTTGATGTACACGGGGTTCACGAAACTATCCAAGAGAAGCAGCATCCGACCTGCCTCGGACAAGTGGCTCTCGAAAACGGTCTTCAACTCATCCGATCCGGTTTGGGTCTTTGCTTCCAAGATCCGATACTGATTATTGCAGAAGAAACACACCCAAAGGTACACATCATTTGGGTTGACACCCTCTTCTCTCACCCAAGCTCCAATAGCACTCACAAAATCGCTGAGAGTGTATTGCCAACACCATGACACAAAATGTGTCACTGGACCCCTGTGACGCTCATCCACAGCGTCCACTATGCTGCAACCGGGCTTTCCATCACGGGGGCAAATCTTTTGATAGCCAAGGCCTCTTTCTCCTTTAGCCAATACATCAGCCATTCTGTAGAAGTTCGGGTTCTCTTCCTTGGTTGCCAATTGAGCTAGGTCTGGAAAATTTCCCAACACATAGCTTGCACTGATGCCGAAGACAACATGTTCAGGTTCCGGAGGCACTTCTGCACAATCCGGGCAAAGTGAAAAGACGCAGGAAGAGCATCGCCAGAACCATTCGTTGCTTCTTGACATTTTGCATTGTTTGCACACGTAATCACATTTCTCCTTTGCTAGTTCCATGGTATGAGCTCTGTTGATCCCACAATACGGGATCCTTACCCAATGCAGGAACTGGCCTTTGGATCTTTTCTTGTCCAACTTCCATTTGACCTTTCTTGCCTCTGAGCTCTCTAGTACTAGTTGCTGCACGGTGCCATCTTGCCACACAAACTGCAGTGGATCATACTCTGTTTGCAGGTGAAACACCTGATGCAAATGCACCGCATTGAAGCGGCCACACACAATGGTTGACACAAAATGATCACCATTTGGCCACTCCATCAGCCATGATCCTTCCCAATCGATTTGAGGTCTCGCATCAGTCGGATTAATCATCGGATAAAACTTGTCTTCAAACTCTTGAAAGGAGATCCGACCATCGCCATCTTTGTCACATGCCCGAAACACTGCATCAGCGATGTTGTGTGGTAAATGATCCAGCACTGACTGCAACTCTGAGCGCGTGATAAAACCGTTGTCATCTCGATCTAACTTCCTAAAGGCTTCTAAGGCTTTGGAGACCTTGGTCTCTCTGGGCTGCTGAGGCTTTGGTGGAGGCGCTACAGGTGCTGGGAGAGGTGGCTCACTTTCGACATCCCGTGACCGGCCCAAAGTTTCTGCAGGGCCTTGCGATTCGAGTGACCGCTGCACGGGCGCCGAAGACCGTTTGTCGCTCTTTTGTTGCTGAAGATACAGCTTCACAGCGAGCCCAAGGCCCACAATCACGGCAAAGATTGCAACAGCTGTTAAGACCCCATTGATGTAGTCACTCTCTCCAGCCAAACCTGAGCAATGGCGCCACAAAGATGTCGGGAGCAGGCGCTTAAAGTATCTTAAAGTCAGCACCATCTTGTTTAGCCCAAAGCCGTGATCTTGAGTCTCAAACGTCCAACAAGTCCAACAAAAATCCTGAAGAGTCCTAAAGCATCGACAAAAAAGGGGGCATTGATACTGGCCAGTAGAAGCCTTCACCGGCATACGGGGCACAAATCAGCCCAGCAGCGTCGGGAAAGGCTGTCATCTGCGGTCTGCAGCACCTTTCGATGCAGCTTCTGATTATCACAGTGGTCACATGTCTGGACGCCTGCTATACGAGTAATTAGCGAGAATGCATTGAATGCATCAAATACTCATCAGGGAACTCGACATTCGCCTGACTGGAATATTGATTCCAGCCAGTGGAACCAAAGTGCTCATGCATACTATAAGCAAATGAATCATCGATACTTAGAACAAAATATTCCGTTAATGGGTAATGATTTCATTTCATGGAATGTATACATAATTCATAATGTATATAGTTGTTCATTCAAGATGGATAGATATCAAATAGAACTGTCATTTGAGCAATTTGAGCACCGACGATGCATCTCCTCCCCGTCCGCCCTGGCACGTCCGGCACCTTGCCGACACCTTCAGAAGCTTCAAGGAAACCAAACGACATGGGTTGGAAAAGTGGAAAATCGGGGCTTGGGCCATTCCTGAAATATGCAGCAAGCAAATGCAAGCAGTATGAAGATCTCAGGCATAAGCATACTGAGGAGAAGGGAACAATAGCTAGTGTTGGGAGGCTGCATGTGGCACTGTCGCAAGGCGATTCCAATGAGTCGTACCGGGGCAATGGACAAAACCTGAGCCCAAAAAACTTGGTTACCAAACGAACGAAGGCTGCTAGTGGACATCTTACCGAACTCCTTTGCAAAGACCTTGCATCCTAACAAGCTTCAGCCACATTGGCTTGAACTGCATCTGCTTCCCACCTGTAAATCTCGACTCTGGCTCCAAGTCCAAAATCAGTAATAGAGCAAGAACAAGATCGAGAATTCTCATATTAAAGGCAATGAGGAAAACCAGAAACGGAGCAATCAAATGGAAGCAGGAATAGGATCCAACCTCTACTTCCCAATCCTTCCTTGTGAAATCGTGAGTCTGGCTTGCACAGAAGGCACGCTTTTGCTTCGGATGCGACAAATCGATGGAAAAGGCTGTGACAAGTTGGAAAACATACATGGTCAACTTGGTGGTACAAGCATTTTCCTTATCATCACCGGAAAAGCTAAGCCTTCAAGCAGAAGATACAGCCTTTTGCAGGCATCTAAGAAAATGTCGATGTCTCGACTGAGACCCATTTCTAGGCTGGTGTCTTGTTCTCGTTGAAAATGCCTCCGGGGCTAGTTGCTCGATCAAGCAGGACACCACTCACTATGCCAACAGCAAAGTCCACTTGGTAGCACAGCACCGCTGTGAAAACAAGCACTCCAAATCTGATCCGTGAATTCTCCTCATTGGCCAAAGCTGCCTGAGCACAGAGCTTGAAGTTTGGAAAAAGTTGCTGTATCGAGTCCAATGGTATTGCTGCAAAATGTCTGGTTTCAAAATGGACCGCGCAACATCCACAAAACAAAATCAAACAATTTCTAGGCGGTCCTTAGACCGCGGTGTGAACACTATCGAAAATGAACCAAAATGCAGAGGCTTTTGGTTGCTGCGAGCCCCATCGAACTTTTGTCCCAACTCCCAACAGCCCAGAGACCTGTAGCACACAAATCTTTAGGACTGGAGGCAACCTACATTGTGGGGACACATGAGGAAACCGTGCTAAGCCGTGTTAGTGCAAAGCAGCAAAGGTGACGAGGGCAAACCTGCCAATCAGAAAGGTATCTGCGGTCAATTACAGCTTCAATATCTCCAGACGAATTCAGGACCAAACACTTTGCTCAAAGTGTATGCCGTACAACCATCCTTCCTGAAAATGGGGACATCAAGGTCGCAAGGAGGGCCTGTGGAGGACCTTGGGAAGAACCTAAGAGAACAAGTAGGGTCCAAAGGAACTTATTCGAATGGAACTAATCTCGGTCTTCCCAAGCACCTGTGAGTTGCTTAAGGCAAAGGCGAAGAAAGAGCTACAAAATGAAAGGAACCGCAAGGAAAATCACAAGGAAAGTCACACTGACTCGTTAAGCACCGAACGGACAATTCCAACGAACAGGTCGCAATAGCACCGGGGTCCCAAACATTCCCAAACAATGCATGCAAGACCAATCACATCCAAACACCCTAGCACAAAATGAAAGGGCAGCGGAGCCAGTACAGAAGACATGTCCGTCTCAGCGGAAGCTTGTCTATCGACACTTTCAAACAGCTCCATCACGACACCATGACATACCACACGGGCGCATACAAAATACCCACTTGAGATGCCTAGAAAGTCCAAGTCGATGTGGCGTACGTATGCTCGATTTCATCTACCGGTGATTCTATCATTTGCATTTCTCTGGCATGCTTAAAACTCAATGATCACTGAAGAACAATCTTCTAAAGGTAAGAGCAGGTAACACAACACAGTTTCTGTAACAAATAGGTAAAACATTTCACCTTTGCATCTCGTGGCTACGTTGTAACACCTGCATTCTATTCACAATTTCTAGTCACCCTGTGCCTTTGCGGCATCGATCGTTGGCCCAAACTGCATTGTGTCCACTGACACAGCCACCATGATGCCTGGCACTGGCACTTCATATGATGATATATGATAGTCATATGCAACATGTCGTACCGTAACATAACTTATGTACATGATTTCCTTCTCAGTGAAGGAAACTGCTAAGTTCATAGTCTTAAAAGACTTGCGAAAGTAGCTTGAAAAAGTGAAAGAACCAGGCCTGCAAGCGCGGGCACGCTGATCTGTCCAACGATTGGCGCAAAAACCAGTGCGAACAGAATCATCGATGCAGCGTAAGAGGTGACCGAGATCAAACCTCCACCACCTGAGGGACGAGTGGAAGAGATGTGAAACTTCCAAGATGAGTTCCAAATGAGTTCCATCTTTCTACTTCAATCAATATCATCTATCTTTAAAATGTTTGATCTGCTCCCTAACATTCTAACAATGAAAGCACGAAACTACTGAATTGAAAACGACAAATGTTGGCAAGAAGTGAGCAATTTCAACTGCTTCACGCAACTGCTTCAAGCGACTGTTAGGTTGAGCACATCACACCACTCCTCTTTCAACGTCCATGTCCCAACCTGAGTTGAGGTTCAAGACGGTTTGGGGGACCAGGCCGCAACCTCCAAAGCCACCGAAGAGAACCGACAGGCCATTCCCAGCTGCCAACGAAAGGACCGTCGACGTGAGGACATCAACCGGGGCTGGCTTCCCATCTGGACCAGTGATGACCAACTCACCGTTTTCGTCGTAGAAGAAACTGCAGAGCTCTTCACATTTTTGGTCCACCACACGCGCTGCAAGGAGAGTTTTCAGCAAACTGATGAAAGCCTCGGAACGCGTAGCTTGCCTTCCAACTGTTAGAAGTGCATCTTGAAACAAAACCTTCCTTGCCTCCATGTAAGCCACCAGCATGTCGCAAATCAGGCGGCATCCATGGTGTCTCACCACGGCCCTGCAAGCCTGCAAAGACTAGACAGCTGCAAGCCTGCAAAGAATAACCTGAACGATCCTCAACACTTGGCAACAGTCTTATGATTTTCGTATTGACGTGTCTTTCTTGTTGACGTTTCATCAAATGTTTCAACTTCCATTGGCAAATGCACGGCTGCATCGACACTCGACCAAGCGCAGCACCTATCACACCAACACTACGAAGGCATCGAAGCCATCCATCAACAACTTGGAGGTTGAAACCATCTTCCTGCGAGGTCACTGAAATGTCAAGTCGGATCAAGTCGTCAATTCTGGTCATTGGGTGGACAAGTCTGTATGTTTCACTCAATTTCAAGCAGATCTAGGAAACGGCTCCAAGGTTCTGTCCAACCAAAGACCTTGAGCGCATATACTCTCTCGGCACGGGTTGGAAGAGGCAGCGCGTCCAACCAAAGACACACAGATCAAATGAACTTTTCCAAAATGCTTCAGGACTCATGATTCATGGTGGAATAGTTTCATCGCACCTCTAACCGCAGCCCTGGATGGTTATGCCTGAGCACACAGAGCACAAATACGGAACAACCGAAATGAGGCTTTTGCAAATGAAAATTCAAATCATAATTGAATGACAAGTTTGTTTTAAAATTGT
>VSDK01009762.1:36969-52019 GCA_009767595.1 Symbiodinium kawagutii
AAGGGCCCCTGGCTTCTCGACCAGCCACGGAGCTCATGTGTTGACTGGCTGCCGGAAATTCGTTTTCTGTGGAGGAGCCTTCCCAAGGAACTGGGTTTGCAATCAACACCAAACCATGGCTGGCAGTGAAGTTGGCTGCCACGCATTCAAACTTCTAAGTTTTGAAATGGCAACCCAAAACAATTTCACCACTTTTTCAACACTGCCTGTTGTTGTTGAATAATGGTGAAACCTACAAAAACCAGTTAGAGTACATGTCCTTCTATTTTCAACCCAGGAGTCATATTATCTTGAGCCATGACTTGTTCGACATATGTTTGGTCACAGCGGCTGTCATGCCTAAGATGATCAAAACCAGATTGATGATATATACAGAGATCTAAAGGGTTTTTCCAGTAATGAAGGAGTATTAATTCATAGCTCAAAATGTAGGCAGGCTGGTTCCTGAGTGGTCATATCTACAGCATTGTCCCTTCAGGTGTTTCAAACGTTCTTTTGGATGGGGCATTATGGATCTCCTACCATGAAGAGGCATGCTGTTTGGTCCAACTCCAAAACCGTGGAGTGCCTGAACATGGGCGTTCTTACAAAAGCAGTACAGAAAGTGCTTTTCAAACACGCTCCCAAATCTGCCCGAGTTTACAAGTCGAAGAGCGGCAAGAGTGGCTATGCGGGAACACGCCATCTGAAGAAAACCCAGAAACTTGCAATGATTTTCCTGCAATTTGTTTTATTGGGTGTTTCGAACTCATCTTAAAGCTTTGATGGCATACATTCTCCATCAAAACATTCATAGACGTACAGTGATAAACATGATAAAATCATACTTTGGGATTTACCGACACAAAGCCCAAAAACATATCATGATCATGGCCATGGTTCATCAACCAGCGCTTTGTCTAAGGACATATCCACCAAAGTTCGGCCTCAAGATTGTAAAGCTGTTCCCACGTTTCTGTCGGACCAGGGAGGCATTGCCAATGGCTGATCTGCCTGCCTCGGACAGCTTCACCTTGTTCAGAAACCTCGAATGGGGTGACTGGTGGGAATTGGCTGGAATGAAGGATTCATTCTTGTACCTCCGGGGTAGTACAGACTTAGAACTTGAAGAATGGAGAGATTTGTTCCCCACGGTGCTTCATTAGTTGTTGCGCCGACAAATTCATGTGCAACTTGGTATTTTTCACCTAGTAGATCTTGGCTACGAAATCATAATGACCTTACTACATACAAGATTGATTTCATGGGCTTAGATGTTTCAATGCATTCCATTTCTAGTGCTTGGATCTACAGTGGTCGAACCGAAACCTATTCCATCAAATTGCTTAATTTGAGAGCATCGCCAACATGAGCTGTAAGGCTGTGAAAACAGTTTGGCCCTTTGCATTGCCCCCTTTGGCTGAAGGAATCCGAGTGTATCTCAGATTCTGGTCTGGCCTGGCACTGGGGATCGGGGATTGGATACTTCAACAAGCAAAATCAGAAAGATCATTCACCATTATTGAAATTATTGAGGTTTTCTTGCCCCTGATATAGCTGATATAATGAATTTCAGAAAAAATATATGATTCATCCAAAGTACGTAGCGGATACGTATTAATACGTACCGGGTACGCACCAGGTACGTACCCAAAATGACCACCCGTATTAGGTGCGTGTTTTGACCGTACAGGGACGTATTTTTCCGTACAAAAATACGTACTATTTCCGTACTATCAGGTATTTCCAAGATAGCCAATTTTGAGGAATTTTGGAAGATTTTTGGGGATGTTGATGGATTTTGGGATAGTCACGCTGGTGGATGCCTATAGATATTACATGGCATGGTCACCCCACTGGATGCTATAGATAAATTATGAATGAACAGTTGGGATCAGGATGTCCACTCCGACTTCACACCAACCTTTCTCAAGCCCATAGGTTTCCGGGCTCAAACAAATCAGAGGTCCACCTGTGGCTTTGGGAATGCCGCCAAAGGATGGGCGGCAGGTTAAATCCCGGCAATGGTCGTGCAGTGATCTCAAGGAAGGGCAACTGGCTTTGGTGAAGGTCAAGAACGAAAAGGAAGAAGATTTTGATGCAAAAATTAAGGAGACTCCAGTGATGCAACACATGCAACCCAAGTATTGTTCAATCAAAGCTTGATAAGCACTGTGCCACCAAATAACCAGGTCATATTTTTGAGGTGTGATGATAAGGTGTGCACATTTTAGTTTGAGGTCATGCTGGGTTATTTCATCTATGATAATCAGTGGGAATGGCTCAGGGACACATTTAGCTGTGGCCAGCTGGCAGGAGTATGAAGCGGAGATCGAGAAGATGAAGAAGTTGCAACAAGTTTTTTGCCTGAATTAGTCAGCCTGTAAACCCAACTATAGATGAAAATGCAATTGGTAAAGTAGCAACTCTACACAATTGGAGATCATCATACATGCTATCAATGGCTGTTGCTAAAGTAAAACCAGGTAACCAACTCCTTCACTTGAAGTTGACAAGAACATTGGACCGAAACATCTGTTGTCAACAAGAACCACCCACTAGAACCTTTGCAATCCTGCTCCCCAGGCTGCGGATGCTGCTGGTGGACATGCTGAACCTGATGATGAAACTCTTCCAGTTTCTTGGCTCTTGGTCTGGGCAAAACCGACGTCATTCAAACAACAGCAAACATATATATACGCAAAGCAATTCCCAAACAACTTGTAACTGAATCTTTGATCTATAAGATGTGTTCGATCACCTTGTCAAAAACTTAGGCCACGGAGGAAGAAATTGCTGAGAAGCGGAAACCGAGAGTCCGCACGGCAGCAAAGCGTAAGGCAAAGAAACCAAAAGCCATTGAGCAAAGTGATCCATCTACCGAACAACCGTTAGAACCAGAACCAATGCAAGAGTCCCCAGTCAAGCCATCGCCAAATCCAGCCCCCTTAAAGCGTATGAAGGGCAAACAAGCTGATCCTGACGCTGCTTTGGACAGCGAAAAGAAGATCCGAGAGTTGATGGAGGCACTTGTGTTACCAAATACTGTTGGATCATTTTTGGTTCCTAAAGCATGCATTTTCATGTTCAAACTTCATGGGGAAAAAATCAGTACCATACCTTGTAACAATTAAAGAATCATTTGCTTACAATCATTGGGGGTTTTGCAAAATCCAGTCATGATCCCATAAGCTTTCATTCATTACCTTTGTGTTTTTCGATGTTTGGTGGCCCTGAAGGCCAACAAAAGGATGCAAAAGATGCTGGACGAAGCAGTCAACAAGACCCCATCGCCAGCCAGTGCTACCCCACCGCCGCATTCCACTGGAACCCCATCATCTTCAGCCAAGGGTTCCCCTCTTATGTTGACAAATGGTGAATCTAAGGGAGTGAAGCCAGCCTCTTCCAGGGCACCTCCCCCAGAGCACCCGCCTCCTCAGACAGAGGGGGCCCGGATGAACCGTCTTCGCCGCCTTTGCGAAGAGAAGCCCAGCGGACGCATGAACGTTCCGAGGGAGTTGCATGACCGCTGGAAGGCGAGTTCAAAGGCGGAGAAAGAAGCAATGTGTGATGAATTGGACAGGCTTCAGTGGAACAAGGACCATGTATGGACCATACATGACAAACACAATATGAACTTACAACCAAAGTCACAAGACACGTCGTCATTTCTTATGATGTGTTTTGGTAATGTGTATTCATTTTTGTTCATATATGTTTCCTTACCTCGCAGGATGCATTCATCAGCGTCATGACCAAAACCATCCGCAACAACAAGAAGTTGGCACGCAAGCAGAAAAGAGGATGGTATACTAGAGACCAGATGCGGAACACATTGCAGTGGACATCGTAGCTAATCTGATAATAATGCGTTTTGTTGAATCAATGTTCTCTTGTTCCCCCTTCTTACTCCTGACCCATGTTCCAGCAGCCGATGTTTCCGCCTCTCAGGTCATACATAAAGAGTGTCGTTGAGTATTGTGAGAAGCCTGGCAATGGACGATTGATCAAGATGCTTGGCTGGCTGTAAGCGGACACCTACTCAATGATTTTCCCATCCTGCCGACGCCGGTAACCATTGGTATTACATTTCATTAAGTGCATGGCTTATGGTTCATCAGCCCAGCCAATTTCTTGAAGCTGCTTTATCCAAAAGGTTCACAAAACATGATCAAGCAAATGCAATTGGAACCAATCACGGGGCAGTCCACACGGCAGCCATATGTCAGGAGAGACCGATACAACAAAAAGCTGATGAAGTATTATGTAGTGTGGGAAGATGGTGATGAAGAATTGAGTGAAGAGGAAGAGACTACGGAGCACCGGTCTCGGGAGGCCAGCTAGCAACACAGATTAATATGCGCAAAAACACGCACTCAATCTCCCAGAATATATTTCAGGCTAACATGCCAACCATCATCCAACGCCAGGCAGCTGGCGATGTGAACTTTGAGAAACTTGGAAAACCCAAAGAGCAATCTGAAGATGGTTCAGAGGATGATGATAGTAAAGAAGAGCGCGCAAAGCCCGTCAACAAAGGTGCCAAGGATTGCTACCACTATGCTCATGATTTCATTGCTGTTCTGTGTTTAGTGTGCAAGCTGAAATGAATTCATGGTATGTCATTGCGTTTATCCATGTGGGATCCCTGGTTCTCTAGGAGCTCCAGAAGTTCACCACGTTCGCGAATAGCTTGTTGGCCCGTTCTTCCAAGCTATCGGATTTGATTTCCCAATTGGAAACTGAAGTGGCTGACAAAAACCCTGCTAGCCCGGACTTCAAACGTGTGACAAAGTGCCAAACTAAGACCACCAGTTGACTTGCATCTTCTAGTCGCTGAGCTTTTGTTCCCATGGCTGCAACCACAGACTCCATCCCAGAACAGCCTAGGTTCGTGACCGACTTGGAGAAGAGCGTGGAGACCCTGGACGCCCAGTACCAAGCGTGCGAGTTGGTCAAGCTTGATGTGCAAGGTCTACGTGATGATGACATTGCAGAGCCCTCCCAGAAAGAGTTTCTAGCATTCATTATTGAGTTGTGCCATGTTGGATTCCACATGGAAATCTCAAACAGGTTTTTTGAATCATCTTTGGCACTGGGCATGTCAATCCAAATCAGCCTCATGGTCGGTAAGGCAAGTTAATAAAAACATACCATAATGTTGTAGCATCGCTCTCTCTCTCTCTCTCTCTCGCTCTCTCTCTTTCCCTTTGCAGCTTGAACTCAGTCTTCTTTCGAAGATCGATGTGCAGATCCGCAAAACGAGCGCTGCGTGCCTCAGCTGAATGGTGCCACCAGCTTTCAGCAACTTCCACGGGTCCATCCTGCATGCAGCCACCCGTTTGGTCCAAGGTGCGCCAAAGTGACAACCACAGAGACTGGAGCAAAGATTCACGGTTGCAAATAGTCGGTTCTATTGGTCAATTATGTTTTCATGTTTGACATCATGATTCTTTTTATTATTGACTTTGGAGCACAGCTAGCGCAATTGCACATGCATGTCAACCACAGGTTGGTTTTAGCTTTGTCGTTTTCAGTCTCGTGCTTAATCTCCAGACCCTCTAATCCAACCATTCGTTGCCTCAGGAATATGCTGAAGCTGCTGCAGAACAAGAACAGTAGCTGATCCTGAGCCTTGGTGATCTAGTTTCTGCGACAGGATCTTGAGCATCCTATGTTTGAACAACTTTGAAGTAGTCACATTCAGAACAGCTTCTGTGTGACGGGACACTCAACGTTGCCCTACTTGGGTATTCAGACCAAAAGCTGCACAAAAACAAATTACGATCTATGGTCAGCAAGACAGAACATGTGTGATGTTCTTTTGTTTGCTATGGTCCCTCCTGAATTTCTACCAATGCCCATGAATCAAACTATACTGATCTTGCTTTCGGCTTTTACTTTGCGGCTACTGGCTGAATGAAGTGGGAATGCTGGGGCAACTTGTCCTAATCCATAGCATTTTGGGTATGTCAAATCTACTTTAACTGAACACGTGTTCCACACGTGCTGGCGCGTGCACAAAGCACATTGTGATCTTGGGATGGAAAAAGATGGAATCACTCTACAGCCCCCGAAACTCTGCCAATCCACATTTGGTTTTGTCCCATTATCGCCCATGCCAGGTCAGCTTCCAAATGACAGAGATTCAGTACTAGCGGGCCTCGCCAAGCTCATCGCAAACGGCGCCGGGGGTCCCATTGCAGCTCTGCGCTCGTTGGGTGGCCAATTGAACTTGTGAACCCTTGCTTGTTGCAGAATGAGGGCCCAAGGGCATAGAGATGTGGCAATCCACATGCCTAAATTGATCTCTGTGAAAAAATCACCAACGCCCACAATCTTTTCAAGCACATTTGCTTGCATCAACCTAATTATATTCATCATCCTAGCACCATACTTGGAACTTAATATATGTTTGATTTTCTTTCTCAAAGCTGTTCGCGGCATATCTTTCAGTGGTGCCATGGAATCTCCGGTAGATGAACTGATGGATCTCCTGTCCTACAACTGCCCATATACTGGGAAGAGGAGAGTTGCTGGCTGTGTCAATGATGATCTCTCACCCAAGCTTCTTGGCAACAAATGTTTCTGATCAGTGTCAATTGTTCGACCTTCTTTGATGTGTTTGGGAAACCCTTGATCCCACCATAGTTTCCTTTGCATGCCCCAGGAAAACCAGGACGAAAGTTGAAACATCATTGACAACTTCGACTAAAGAGCCTCTTGAGCCTCTTGAGGATGAGGGTTTTTTCATGGACTACTTCACCCGGGGTGAAGAAGTTGAGACGAAACTTCCCAAACATCCGCCAGTTGGACGGAGGTCTTCTCCCCCATTGCGACCTTGTTTTTCTCAAGAGCCTATGTAGAATTAGAAGGTTTCCGTTGTCACTGTGCCCCTGTTTGAATGTGTTAGAATTGTGAATTCTTTATCTTTTTATGGTGGCTTTGGTTATCCCGGCCCATCATATAACCACCAAGGAATCCGGAGTTGATTGGCAGCACCTCGCCTCATCCTTTGATCCTGATACCTTTGACTGGGGCGTGGTCAAACCTGTGGGCCTTGTGAACCGGTGCTTGCCACCTGAGCGAGCTTGTAAAGTAACAGCTGGCAAGCTTTTGGGGCATTGCAGGGATTTGGTGACATCCTTTAGAGAACGTACGGGGGGGATCAGGTTGTGTGTTTTCAAGATTGGGGTGACAACAAATCCCATCGCCCGCTATCCATCATACATGAGCCTTGGTTTCCAAGCCATGTGGCTGCTAGCGGTTTCACCTAACATTGGTGAAATGCACATGTTAGAAGCCGCGCTTGTGATGGAATATGCCAAGCACGTAGGATGTAGGAACAAAGAGGGGTCGGGGGGAGAGGGTGCCTTGAATAGAAAGGATCAAAAACATGTGGGCCAAATTTTTGTGTATGTCACTGGGGGGCGTGCTGATCAGCACCGTGCGGTAGGCTGATGGCTTTAGCACTTTCATTGCGAGAGGGATGAAAAAAAAACAAGCTGCTGAACATGAAGCCTTCCAGCAACATGTTCAAGCTCTCTTTAAATTTTTGTGTGTCCATTCCCAATCCCACTAACAGCGAACAAGTATACCTTGACATGCTTTAGTATTCACAACACCTTAGCATATTGCATATGATGCATCATATATGTACCGTGGCATATTGTGAACCCCCCACCACCTCAGCCTGGAAAATCTAGTGAATTTCAATCCCATTCCCGCTGAGGCCTGTTGCAAGCACGTTGTGCAGGTGGCCAAGAGTGAGGTGGACAGCAACGAAAATGCTTCCAGGGCAATGAGGGAGTTTGCTGCGATCAGGGAAGAGGATGCTGAGATTGGTGTGAGAAGGGTGTTAGTTCAGTTTGGGTACACAGCTCCCATCGAGATCTCTTACCTTGACTTGGGGGATGACAAGAAGCTGAAACGATTTCCTTGGATAAAATTGTCCAGCTGGGTTCAACACTTGGTCAACATCAACTTACTACCTCGCCTCATGGTTGGTGTGGCCACCTATGAAAAGATGAAAGGAGTATTGGCCCAGTTCTGGTCCAGGTTCCGATGCATGGACCCAGGACATCCGGTTTTCAAGCTGGAAGAATCTGGGGTGTTTCAAATGCATCAAGTGGTGCTATTCTATACACACAGCGACGAGGGGCGGACCTTTCGGGATGGGGCCCTTTGGGTGCTCAATGCCCACGGGGTGATTGGAAGGGGTACCCTAGCTTTTTTGAAGGCTGGCAAACATCGAAAGGGTGTTGAGGAAAATCAACAAGGGCTCAACTATGTCGGTTCAACATGGTCAACTCATTGTTTGATTGCGACGATGACCAAGGAGGTTTCTTCTGCGGACAACATTGCAACATTGGTGTCGGAATTTGCATCTGATGTATCGGCTTTGTTGCATGAAGGAATCAGTTGGGGTGATGAACGGGTACATTTTTGTCACCTAGCCACCAAGGGTGATTTACCTGCCCTGACGAAGTTGGCCCGTTTTACCCGGTCGTTTTCAAATGTGCCACGCGCTGCTAGCAGCAAAAAGGCCTGCAAAGGCATTTGCTGGAAGTGTCTGGCTGGACAAGAACAAGACGATAGGAACAATTTAGAGGCACTTCCGTATGAGGACATGTCGACAAGACCAGTGTGGGAGAGGACAATCCACAAAAGTACCCCTTGGGAGACTGCACCTGTGGTACTTCAAGGTCTGGATCTGGATGGTGAAAGGGCCATCGATTTTTTCGAAACAGATTTTTTTCACAACGCACATTTGGGAACATTGAAGAGCTTTACATCATCAGCGTTGGTGTGTTTGGTTGAGGCGAACCCTCCACTACCTGGCTTTGAAGAGTTGGGGTCTGTGGACAAGAAATTTGAGGAACTTTCCAGGTTCTACACACGCTACTTTCAACAACGGGGGAAGAAACCGTTCATCACAGAATTGAGCCGAGACACTGTGTGCTGGCCCATGTCTTCAGCTTGCCCAGCAGCCAAGTGGAACAAGGGGATGGCTACTGTGGAGGTTATGAGGTTTTTGGATTGGTTCTGTCATGAGCTACAACTGTCGCAGTCAACGAATCCCATCCTGAAATCCATTGTTCTTAGGCTGCGTTCGTTTTTATTTTTTTTTAATCCATAGTTTCTTGATTTTGATCCCTTAGCTTGGCTGATCCCCTTTTCTTACTTGTACCTGTCCCTTCGCCACATCTCACCACCACATACCACCGCCAAGGCTGAAGCAACTCGAGCGATGAACATTGCTGTTACATTTCTCTATGGGAGTGGGCTGTGGCTTCAGGATGTTGATGCCAAACGGCTGGGTGATTGGTTGTTTGCTTTTTTGGGCCACTACTCTTTGCTGGCTCAACTGACTTTGAACGCCAAGTTACGCCGATTTCCAGTTTACCCAAAAGCCCACATGATTTGCCACACAGCCGTCAAACTCAATCGGCTATCATCACAATCCAAATGGATTATCTCACCGTTGGCCACGGCATGCCAGCAGCAAGAAGATTTCATCGGGAAACCAAGCAAAGTTTCCAGATCAACCAATATACGTCAATGCCATAGAACAATTTTATGGCGAAGCTTGATAAAGATTCAAGTGAGTTTGGAAGAAGCCGCTCTTGATGAGCGGGGCATGGACTCATACCCCGATCTCTAAATGGTGTTGGAAGAACTAATGAAAACCAAAAGTTGTGCCTTTAAAATTTTTGAGTGTTGACAAGTTATTATCATAAGTATTCCAGGGGTTTCAATACGATTCTGAGCATCTATGTTGCTTTCAAGTATCCAACCCTTGAAGGGATCGGTGGGGAGTTGAGAAGGAAAGGCGCGCGATTGGAGAAGAAAGGGCTGGTGTCAAGAGAAGCATGTTCAAATTCGGAGATTAAGGATTGCCTAGTGATTTTCAGAAAATCCCCAAAAAACAAAAGTGCCGTGTTTTTAACAAAGGGATGTATTTTGAACATGCTTCCAAGAATCTCTCAGAATACGTGCTGATGCTCAAACCAGGTACCACTCGGGCTGAGGGTTTAAATATATATATATATATATGTGTATCAACAGGTTTCAACCGATACAAACAAATATACATATAATGACATTTTTTTGTGAACATTAAGGTACATACTTGCAAACCTCTGGTTGAGGGCTTGGGTTCAAAAACATGTTAATTAACTTATTATCTATCCCGTCCACTACTCGCGAATGGCAAATCATTGTGTTTGATCCATTGCCATCTTCCCGCACGTATATACTCAGTCATATACATCCAAACACATGTACATGCAGTTGCACTTCAAACTACCAACCACAGAATCATGCCACTTCTGGCTGCTCCTGAGCACAATAGGCTCTATGATGAGTTTAGTGTAAACCATGACCATATATATATATATATAATATATCTGTTGCTGCAGCACCAAGCTCCATGGGAGAGGTCCCTGGGGGGCAGCTTGATGACAGGTCAACCCTGCGTGAGGCTTTCACAGGTGGCCTAGTTTCCATAGCACTCTTGTCGGATTGATACAGTTGATGTCGCAATCCCAAAGCCAAACATGATCCATCATTAACCATCCTTAACTCTTAACGATCAACCGTAAACCATCATCAACTATGATTGCTGGAACCATTCGCAACCATCAACCATCAATTTCCATCCTTAAACAGTACAGCTAACCATTTACCAGCACTAGCGGAGAGCTCTGCGGCAGCAACTTGACCGAGATTGTTTTTCGGGAGCTACAGTCAGTGGCCCTCTCATGTTCATTCCTTTTCGACCATTCACTCTGCAGGTATCACGCGTACAGTCATTTAAGAACACAGCACCTTCGGCCAGTCTCCTGTGGCTTCGAAACCTCGTCTTCACTTGATGCTTCCTGGCAGAAACAGGGAATTGGAACTGATAGCTGCTGGATGCCATGAAGCACAAAACTGAGAAGATCCAATTCGACACAAATGTGCGGGAAACATCCAAACATGATTTGCCACCACAACATGCCATTTCGGTGGACAAGACTGGTTGCTCGTGTGACATGGGACTCCTTGTTCGTGCGAGACCTCCGAGCTCTGATGTCCCAGCCAGATTGACCCCCGGAACCCAGCCTCATCTGAGGTGGGAGACTTGTCGGACCTGTCGCATGTGAGACTCTTACTGTTTGAAGTGATTGGAAACGTGGTAAGAAATCCAGGCCAAACAATGAAAACATATGAAAACCAACCATCGTCATGCCATGTCTACAGCAATAGAATTCTCTCTGTTGGAACATTCCACAGACGAACCGAATCTGCCTGCCAGGAGAAGGGGCACAAAAAGGATCAGGAGAGCTAGGACACGTAGTCGAACGTTGGGACCTGAGTTTTCGTGATAGAATCTCAAGGAAAATCGTTTAATTGGTCAAACCCCACAACACACCAGTCTCTCTGAACGCTCCAGGGTTGTTGAATCAGAATCTCCCAAAACATTGCCCAGATTCATGACAAATCACTTTCGAACATTGGATACAAGATCTTAAAAACAATCCAGGATGAGAAAGAGCCTGGAAAATGACTGCAGAAGTGTCAAGTCACCTGATGACATCACTGCATGAGCATGCCTATTTTCAGCAGAATTCCAACTGGAATTGCATGCCAAGCTACGATGACGGAGAAGCAAAAGGCATCTCGCCATTCTTGTTGGATTCGAAGCCACAGCT
This sequence comes from Symbiodinium kawagutii, assembly GCA_009767595.1. NCBI lineage: Eukaryota > Dinophyceae > Suessiales > Symbiodiniaceae > Symbiodinium > Symbiodinium kawagutii. Next base: position 48,645 of record VSDK01009762.1, read on the forward strand.
GCCGGGTTGAAAATGATCCTCACCAGAGACTTGTCAGCAAAAACAGTGGTTTTAGTTTTATAAGGTGTCAAGAAAAGACAGTCTACCCGTTTGTGAGTTGTTGAAGAGGATCCCAGGAAGCACTTCAGAAGGTGCTTTAGGCTCCTGTTCTCCAAGGTCTTCCTCTTTTTTGTCAAGTTCATCCTTTTCGGTGCTCTCCTGCACAAGCCAATGGAGGGAACCCCAGACCTTGAAGATTTTGGATTTCCCTGGCAGAATGTTTACATACGACTCACAAACAACTAACTTTTGGGGGGGAGAGTGTCCCATGGTTTGGCTAATAACTATCTCAAACAACCATGGTTTGCCATGTTTCCACTGGTCTTCAATGATGAATTTAGTTCAACATTTTGAGGCGACCCTTGATATCAACAATAGTTGTTGGGCACGGCACAGAGCTGAGCGATGGAAAATGCCAAGTGACTCAGGGCTTCTCCCATGGATATACACAGCTCCGAAATCGTTAAAAAGCCAGAAACTAGGCTTCTGAGAAGCGCTTGATTTGGGGGTGCCCATATGGCTCAAACGCCCTGTTGTGACATGGCTGCTCTAAACAAACATCTCCTTACATAATTTCTTACTAGGGTTTCCGGACGACTCCCACATGTGCATCACTTCATTCGTGTACTCAAAAAGTGCAAACAGGGACTCCACTGTGCGCAGTATGTGTTCGATGGGATACGTCAAACATGTCAATCTTTTCAGATTGAATGACTAGCTGTGTTGGGATGTGTTGATGTGTTGGGGATATGGTGGTCTAGGTTCAAAACAAAATGCTAGACAAAAGTGTGTTGCGTACCAACCTTGGGCTGCTTACAGATCTGGACAACAGATCTGCGGCAATTGTTCCCCTGTATTTTTGGAAGGATCAATCGTCAGAGCGTCGACCAGAGTGTCTTCAAAATCAATCCAGCTGAGAATTTTCTGGGAAGATGGTTGCCCCGGACTGACACCACCAGCAATTGCTCCTGGTCAGCAGCCTTCCCCGAAGCATCTGAATGCCTGCCCTGGCGCCTGAAGCAGTTGGCTTCATTCCAAACAAGGCTCAAGCGACTGCAGCCACTGCCACTGACATATGGGATTCCATTCATCTGTGGCCCACGACTTCCAGGATCTTCCACAAATCCGTCGGGACAAATACGGAACACCCACCGCCTTGTTGGCACACAAGGACTTCCAAGACTCTCCGAGAGTTCCTGCCGTCATTTGATGCGCTCTCTGCGAAAGACAAAGAACTGCTGGTGCAGCTGGGCTCAAAGGCAAACGATTGAAAAAATGATTTTAACAAAAACCTGTCATCCAACATCAATAGCAAACATGCCATGCACGCAGGTGCTCTTGATTTCGCACGGCTTCTGTGCGGAGCAACAAAAACAATTGAACTGCACTGCTTTCTACTCAGAGAATTTGAAGCTCAGTGCACCTCTGTCTCCGTTGACGCTTTTGGAGACGCTTCCTCCTGCAGTCAAACTCTGGGTGTAATCCGGATCCGCAGGGATAGTTTTCAGGAGAAAAACCATGAAACTGCTGATTTGCCCATCTTCTATCGTGAAGCTGAGGCTTTGACAGGTCGCAGCATCATCCAAACATATGGATTTTCAATGAACCAGCGGATTCTTGCTACCTTTTGGCCTTCCGCTTCTCTCATGACATGTTGCTTCCGAGGATTTTTGCTCATCTTTTGGAACCCCACCAAACAACCGACCCATCATCATGAAATCTAGCATCAATGAGTATATCAGAAAGCAAACCTCCGCAGAATACCGTCAATGAAAAAAATCCACTGCAATTTACAGTAAACGGTTTCGGCTACAGAAAAGTTGTGCCTGTTTCAATCATAGAATAAGTCATTCTGTAACAGCCCCGCACCAGCATAAGTACGACAAAGTCACGACAGTTAATTAATCAATATTAATCATTCGGGGCTAGGCTTCATTTCGTACTGGTTTAGGCTTCACGCTGACATGTTTCTTGGAGGGCTTCTTTTTGACATGAAAGAATGCTTGCGCTCAGTGGCAGGGGGGCTTCTTCCTGCCAGGTTTGTTACAAACCTGTCAAAACAAAACCTTCACGCCATCGGTGTTCAGAAGTTTTCCGTTTCCCATGAAAGAATGTTTGCGCTCAGTGGCAGGGGGGCTTCTTCCTGCCAGGTTTGTTACAAACCTGTCAAAACAAAACCTTCACGCCATCGCGTTCAGAAGTTCTCTGCTTCCCATGAAAGAATGCTTGCGCTCAGTGGCAGGGGGGCTTCTTCCTGCCAGGTTTGTTACAAACCTGTCAAAACAAAACCTTCAAAGTCTGCATCCCAACCTTTATCTGGTCCATTGGTTCATCCACTTCGGCGCGGCTGTCGGGGTGTTTCCATGACAGCCTTCTCAAAAGCTCGCTGCCAAGTCGCTCCACGTCTCGCACACATTCCATTCTGATGGGGCGCATAAGCTGCTGCGGTGTCCCAAACATTGCCTTCTGCTTCCAAGCCACTGATTCCAATTCTTCCTATAGCAAGAACGAACATTTTTGCAAGCAGCACCATGCCAGAAAGGAGCTCGCCTCTGGTAAGCAATAGCCTCCTCACCAACATTCAACAACTCCAACTTTCTGTTCAGCACATCAAGCTGAAAAGTATCAGCCATAACCTGCCGGTTAAATTCCCATGTTTTCACTCGAGCAACCGGCCTACTGGGGGGTGTCTTGGTTTGACTGCATGTCTTGCACTTCAGTTCCTTAGTAAGCTTCAACGTTTGTTCATTGGCACAAGGAGATTTCAACAAGGTGATGAACCTAGCCACAGCAGGATGCCCCAAGTTTTCATGCGCACGTCTCAGAGTTGTCATGATCTTCTTTTCATCAAATTCTTTAGCAAGAACTTCCACAGCATACACTGCGGTGATCTGTTTCGCTCTGTTTTCTTTCGCGCGACGCTGACGAAACCCTGCGATGATGGCGTGAACCAACTGTTTTGGGTAATGTTGAGCCAACTGACTACGTCTCATAGTATCCTGTTTGGTTTCCAGGGTTCCCCAGATAGGTTCTTCTTGTTCATGCTGTTTGTTGCACTGCACGTTGGGCCTCTCAGCAATTCCTTCACAGTTAGTCATCATATGCGTTGGCCTCCGACGACTTACTTTGCTGATAGCAGCCGTGATGCAACATGCATTGATGTACATGTGCATGTGCCCGAACAACCCCTGGCAACTCAAGCACCTCCCGCACTTCTGGCTCAATCCAAGATGCAGCATACAGTGGGTGTTCGCGCAGGAACTTTCGCCCACGTTTGTGTTGCAGCGTGCGCAACAACATGGCAAACCTTAGCATCTCTTTAGCCTTCCCAAGGAG
>VSDK01009762.1:58004-88981 GCA_009767595.1 Symbiodinium kawagutii
ATGTGAACCAAGGCCGATCATATAATATGCTATAAACAAGTATAAACAAGTCATCTCCGTCTGAGCCCTCAATTGAACTGAATCTAGAGTTCAACCCCTTTCTTTGATCATCTTGAATGTTTGGCCAAAATGCTCATTGACAACAGGGAAGGAAGCCATGGCAACAGATCGGCGTCAGGAACTGTTGCACTACTGCAGGTTGGTGCTTCAAACCAAGGATTATTGTAGTGCTTCAAACCAAGTATTGCAGATCGATCAAACACCGATCAATTTATTCAAAGTTCAGAAATGTCAATGTCAGTATTCGGAATGTGTGTATGTATGTATTAATATGTGTATTGAAATGTAATCAATGAAGTGTGTATTAAGTGTGGAGAGTCGTTGACCGCACCCAAATTGAGTTTGATCTGAGACGGCAGAGCCAAAGTGAGCTCCAAGTCCAAGATAAGTAATAAAGTAAGAATGAGATAGATATAGGTAGATAGTTTCATATCAAGGGAATGAGGAAAAACAGAAAGGGAGCAAGATGGGACAAGGAATAATTTGAATGGATTTCATAATTATTTCCCAATTCTTTCCTGTGAAGTCGATCTGGGTTTGATCAGCTTCTCGCGAGAATCTTCCCAAGAATCTCTGTCTAGGGTGATGGAGATCTGGTTGAGTCTGGCTTGCACAAAAGGCACGGTTTTGCTTCGGATGCGACAAATCGATGGAAAAGGCTGCGACAAGTTGGAAAACGTACATGGTCAACTTGGTGGTGTAAGCATTTTCCTTATCACCACCTGAAAAGCTAAGCTTTCAAGCAGAAGATACAGACTTTTGCAGCATCGAAGAAAATGTCGATGGCTCGACTCAAACGCGTTTCTAAGCTGGTGTCTTCTTCTCGTTGAAAATGCCTCCGGGGCTAGTTGCTCGATCAAGCAGGACACCACTCACTATGCCAACAGCAAAGTCCACTTGGTAGCACAGCACCGCGGTGAAAACCAGCACTCCAAACCGGATCTGTGACTTTTCCTCATTGGCCAAAGCCGCCTGAGCACAGAGTTTGAAGTTTAGGATGTTGCTACTGTGTCGAGTCCAATGGTATTGCTGCAAAATGTCTGATTTCAAAATGGACCGCGCAACATCCCCAAAACAAAATGAAAGAATCTTTAGGTGGTCTTGAGACCCCGGTGTGAACACTATTGAAAATGAACCAAAATGCAGAGGCTGTTGCTATGTTTGCTGCGAGCCTTATCAAACTTGTGTCCCAAATGTCGACAGCACACAAATCTTTAGGACCTGACGCGAACTACTTCGTGGGGAAACCGTGCTAAGCCGTGTTAGTGCAAAGCAGCAAAGGTGGTGAGGGCAAACCTGACGAATTCATAGAAGAAAAGGAAACGAAGGCGGCAAAGGCGAAAAAAGAGCTTCCAACATGGACAAAGCAGAAGCTTGTCTATCAAGTCCATCAGTCCATCAACATGTTCTATCATTTTCTAACAGCTCCACTACACGACCATGACATACAACATGGATGCATACAAAAAAACGCACGACCTGACATGCCTAGAAAGTCCATGTGGTGTGCGTGTGCTCGATTTCATCTACCGGTGATTCTATCATTTGCATTTCTCTGGCATGCTTAAAACTCAATGATCAGTGAAGAACAATCTTCTAACGGTAAGAATAGGTAACACAACACAGCTTCTGTGACACATAGGTAACACATTTCACCTTTGCATCTCGTGGCTATATTGTAAGACCTCCATTTTATTCACCTCAACTTGTAGTCACCCTGTGCCTTTGCGGCATCGATTGTTGGCCCAAACTGCATTGTGTCCACTGACACGGCCACCATGATGCCTGGCACTGGCACTTCATATATCTTCATATGATGTCATACATATGCAACATGTCATAACGCAACATAACTTATGTCACTATTTCCTTCTCAGTGAAAGAAACTGCTACAGTCATAGTCTTAAAGAACTTGTGAAAGTCGCTTGAAAAAGTGAAAGAACCAGGCCTGCAAGCGCGGGCACGCTGATCTGTCCAACGATTGGCGCCAGAACCAGGGCGAACAAAATCATCGATGCAGCGTAAGAGGAGACCGAGATCAAACCTCCTTCACCTGAGGAAAGCTTCAAGATCAGTTCCTGCTGAGTTGCATCTAGTTGCACTAATGTTTAGAGGGTTTGTATCTGCTTCCCAACATTGCAACAACGAAACGACAATGAAATTCTATTGCCTGAACGAGAACTGTTGGCACTGAAGAACTTAGAAGTTTCACCTTAGCAACTGCTTCACGTGACTGTTAGGTGGAGTAATTACTTCACTTCACTCCTCTTTCAACGTCCCAACATGTCCCAACCTGAGTTGAGGTTCAAGACGGTTTGGGGGACCAGGCCACAACCTCCAAAGCCACCGAAGAGAACCGACAGGCCATTCCCAGCTGCCAACGAAAGGACCGTCGACGTGGGGACATCAACCGGGGCTGGCTTCCCATCTGGACCAGTGATGACCAACTCACCGTTTTCGTCGTAGAAGAAACTGCAGAGCTCTTCAGATTTTCGGTCATCCACCACACGTGCTGCAAGGAGAGTTTCCAGCAAACTGATGAAAGCCTTGGAACGCACAGCTTGATGCAACTGTTAGAAGTGCATCTTGAAACAAAACCTTCCTTGCCCCCATGTAAGCCACCAGCATGTCGCAAATCAGGCGGCATCCATGGTGTCTCACCACGGCCCTGGAAGCCTGCAAAGACTAAACGGCTGCAAGCCTGCAAAGAATAACCTGAACGATCCTCAACACTTGGCAACAGTCTTATGATTTTCGTATTGACGTGTCTTTCTTGTTGACGTTTCATCAAATGTTTCAACTTCCATTGGCAAATGCACGGCTGCATCGACACTCGACCAAGCGCAGCACCTATCACACCAACACTACGAAGGCATCGAAGCCATCCATCAACAACTTGGAGGTTGAAACCATCTTCCTGCGAGGTCACTGAAATGTCAAGTCGGATCAAGTCGTCAATTCTGGTCATTGGGTGGACAAGTCTGTATGTTTCACTCAATTTCAAGCAGATCTAGGAAACGGCTCCAAGGTTCTGTCCAACCAAAGACCTTGAGCGCATATACTCTCTCGGCACGGGTTGGAAGAGGCAGCGCGTCCAACCAAAGACACACAGATCAAATGAACTTTTCCAAAATGCTTCAGGACTCATGATTCATGGTGGAATAGTTTCATCGCACCTCTAACCGCAGCCCTGGATGGTTATGCCTGAGCACACAGAGCACAAATACGGAACAACCGAAATGAGGCTTTTGCAAATGAAAATTCAAATCATAATTGAATGACAAGTTTGTTTTAAAATTGTATTAATTAAGGAGTTTTAAGGCACAGCTTCATACTCTGAAGCCAAGGCTTCCAAGGCTCTCAGATCCCAACCATTCCAACGGTTGCAGCCGTACATGCCGCACTGCACGGGGTGGTTGAGCCACTCCCAGGGGCACTAAACCTGCGCACATGGAACGAATCTGATACGTGTTCTGAAACAAAGAGGACTGAAAGAAACGAGAAAAAAGTAGAGAGAGAAAGAGAGAGAGAGGAAAGAAAGGAAGAGACTGAGAGAGAGAGAGAGAGAGAATTAAGAGAATTGAGAAGGTGAGTAGAGTCTGTCGAGTGTTGAGGTATCCGATTGTGCTAAGGCTGCAACGACTCTGCGTCGCTGCATCCTTCAAAGGCAAACGCCTTGCTTTCCTCAGCGGGAAAGTGGCACATCAGTGGCACAGTGGCATGGCACATCGGTGGCACAGTGACTTCGATGGCATCTGAGACCGCGACTCCCATGGCAGCCAGGGGTAGCCAGGGGCATGAGATCGACAATTTCTTCACCTCAGCTTGGCAACAAAGGATGGTGAAAAACGTGTGGAAAAGAAGGACTTTAAGGTGGAAAAGAGAAGGATCTTCAGAACTGAAAAGGATCAACTGTGGTCTTGTCTGAAGAGAAGGATATTTCTCTTGTCTTAGGAAGAAAAGTTCGATAAGTCCTCACTCCAGTCTCGAACTAGCGCTGTGAAAGACACAAAGATTGAATGAGAATATGCAAGACATAAATACCACAGGGGCTCGGGCATATTGGTCCTCAACATCCACCAAGCTGCCAAGATTTTGCAGCTTCTTCCTGAAGACCCCTGTCATAGAAGCCATCCACATCAAGACCTGCTTGAGGTTAGAGAGGTTTAGAGCTCATAGATTAGAAGTTGCTTGAACAGCAAGTAGCCGGAGACCAAAGCCATGAGAAAAACATTATGAAGCAAACAGAACGCTTCAAACCTTCGAACAAACTGTGGTTCTCTTGATGACATCTGGCTGCCGTGGCGTTCACACCCGATTCGACGCCAGTCCTGATGCCCAGGTAGCATAGAAGCTGCAGCAAGCGATTGCTTTCCTGGGAGCAACCAGTGGGAATCTCAAAGGTCAGAACTTGTCTTAGCTTTACTTTCAAATGTTTACATAGATTTGTGTTTTCTCGCTATGTTCCTTCAGAGTCATCCATCTCTCTCTCTCTCTCTTTCTGTGTTCTCTCTGCTTCTTTCCTACCCAATGTCCTATTTTTTCCTATTCTCTCATTCTCTTGTTCCCTTCTCTCTTTATTCTCTCCTTATTTCTCTCCTGAGTTGCGACATTATTCATCATTATTCTACTTCTGCTTCTTTCCTTCACAATGTGGCTGAGTTGCTACAGTGTTCTTACCCCCGATGTCAAATGCACTCACCTGCAGCGGGTGGACCTGGCGGTGAGCTTCGAAAATAATCGAGACTCCTGGACCCCTCCTTGGTCGCGCTCCATTTTTTACAGATGTAAAGAAAGAGATGTAAAAAGATCTCGTCAAAACATTTCCGTATTCTGAAATGCTCTCCTCTGCTCTCAGCTCGTCGTGCCAGCCTTTTGGTTCCATCCAGCCCCTTTGATTGCATGGCCTTGGCATCCGTCAGAATCAACAGAAAGGGTGCACTGGTATCAAACTGTGGAAGGCACTGCTTTCGCCGAAAGCAATTCAAAGAAATCCACCTGCCCAGGGAAGACATGTGAAGAGTCGACTCCGATTCTGCAACTGCTGCCGAGATTTTGATCCATCGAGCCGTTTGACATTTTGACAGAGCAGTTCTTGTTGACAACGAAATACGTTTCCTCGCCTTGGCTTGTCGATCCGTATTCTGTAGCTGTTTGTAGTCAGCTGCCCTGCGATAAAGTCTGGCCTAAGCAGGACTTCGCAAAACAAACATCGAGAATAACCGGTTGGTCAGTTGGATATCAATATTATTCATTCCAATTTTCTGTAATGTAGCTTAATATTATCTTTATCTCAAACATATTGAGATCTTTCATGTTCTTCGGAGTTTCAATCTCTTTCTGGCTTCTGTGACTTCCTCTCAAGCTGCGGGCGCAGACAGCTGCTGCACCTGCCGACCTTGAACAGCCTGAGTTGCAGCACTTTCAGGTCCCGTATGCATTGCAAAGTCACTCAAGTCACTGAATGCTTCATTTTTTCCCATTGCTCCTCTTGCTTTAATGTCCAAACTTCTTTACATAAGCATATCTAAAAATCAGTGCATTTTCGATGATATGTGTCACCTGATATCAATTGTATGTTTCTGTTTCTTGTTATCCCTTTTTTCCGACTGTTGACTTGTGGTGGTCTTCCGTCCAGTTCGAAGCCTATCTCTCTGAGGCTCCTACCACGACAACATCATGGATTAAGCACACGGGTGGTCCTTTGAAGATCCTGGAGGCAAAAATGATGTTCAAAGCAAGGAAAATAATTGAACATAATAATATATAATAATACTATATTTTAAAAGAAAATAGTTTTAAAATATTATTATTTGCAAAGAAAACAAACTCCGATTGACATTCCTTTCTGTCACTGGTTGACGATGTGGCGTGTCTACTTAGTGGCAGCGGATCGCCAGGATCCAGCAACTGCGAAGTCGATTGCAGGATGTGCGGAAAGGATAGAGTGAAGTGGATAAGTCAATCAAATTTCCAAGTGGAGCGAAACTTCTGAGGTGAAGCTGGATCATCAAAATCTAGGAGTTTGGCGAACTGATTTTTCGAACTGATTGGCTATGGTGTTTTCAAACGTTCTCGATTGATTGTTGAGGTGCTTCCACATCTTTCCTCTTGAGTCTAGGTCAGAGTCTAGGTGTCTCTGTGCGGACAAGGTGCCTCTGCTGATAGTGGCCTTGTCGCCTCCCAATCCCCACTGATGGGCCTGAAAGAGCAAGCTTGGAGGCTGACGGGAACAACCAGCACAATGAACTCAACATTTCGAATAAAAACAGTTCACAAAAAAAGAGGCACAAAACCTGCGCACATGACACGAATCTGATACGTGGTCTGACACAAAGAGAATTGAAAGAAAGGAAAAAAAGGAGAGAAGGAGAAAGAGAGAGGAGAGAGAGAAAGAGAGGAAAGAGAGAAAGGGAAAGAGAGGGAGAATTGAGAGAATTGAGAAGGTCAGTAGAGTCTGTCGAGTGTTGAGGTATCCGATTGTGCTAAGGCTGCAACGACTCTGCGTCGCTGCATCCTTCAACGGCAAACGCCTTGCTTTCCTCAGCGGGAAAGTGGCACATCAGTGGCACAGTGGCATGGCACATCGGTGGCACAGTGACTTCCATGGCATCTGAGACTGCGACTCCCATGGCAGCCAGGGGTAGCCAGGGGCATGAGATCGACAATTTCTTCACCTCAGCTTGGCAACAAAGGACGGTGAAAATGGAGAAGAAGGACAATTGGGTGGAAAAAAGGAGGAAAAGTGTGGAAGCTTGCCAAAGATGATGAAACAAAGTGTTCAAAATAATGACTTTAAGGTGGAAAAGAGAAGTATCTTCAGAACTGAAAAGGATCAACTGTGGTCTTGTCAGAAGAGAAGGATATTTCTCTTGTCTTAGGAAGAAAAGTTCGATAAGTCCTCACTCCAGTCTCGAACTAGCGCTGTGAAAGACACAAAGATTGCATGAGAATATGCAAAACATAAATACTACAGGGGCTCGGGCATATTGGTCCTCAACATCCACCAAGCTGCCAACATTTTGCAGCTTCTTCCTGAAGACTCCTGTCAAACGAAGCCATCCACATCAAGACCTGCTTGAGGTTAGAGAGGTTTAGAGCTCATAGATTAGTTGCTTGAACAGCAAGTAGCCGGAGACCAAAGCCATGAGAAAAACATTATGAAGCGTTCTATGTTTCAGAACGCTTCAAACCTTCGAACAAACTGTGGTTCTCTTGATGACATCTGGCTGCCGTGGCGTTCACACCCGATTCGACGCCAGTCCTGATGCCCAGGTAGCATAGAAGCTGCAGCAAGCGATTGCTTTCCTGGGAGCAACCAGTGGGAATCTCAAAGGTCAGAACTTGTCTTAGCTTTACTTTCAAACGTTTACATAGATGTGTGTTTTCTCACTATGTTCCTTCAGAGTCATCCATCTCTCTCTCTCTCTTTCTGTGTTCTCTCTGCTTCTTTCCTAATTACCCAATGTATTATTTTTCCTATTCTCTGATTTTCTTATTCCCTTCTCTCTTTATTCTCTCCTTATTTCTCTCCTGAGTTGCTACATTATTCATCATTATTCTACTTCTGCTTCTTTCCTTCACAATGTGGCTGAGTTGCTACAGTGTTCTTACCCCCGATGTCAAATGAACTCACCTGCAGGGGTTGGACCTGGCGGTGAGCTTCGAAAATAATCGAGACTCCTGGACCCCTCCTTGGTTGCGCTCCATTTTTTACAGATGTAAAGCAAGAGATGTAAAAAGATCTCGTCAAAACATTTCTGTATTCTGAAATGCTCTCCTCTGCTCTCAGCTCGTCGTGCCAGCCTTTTGGTTCCATTCCATGACCACCATCATCATCATCATCATCATCATCATCATCATCATCATCATCATCATCATCATTCGACCATGAAGTGCTGCCCAGCCACCAACAATACAATTGATACAATTGTAAGCACTGGCTATCTTGATTCGCAACAATCATGATTAGCAACGATGAGTAGTGATTTGTGGCCACCATCATATTCAGTGATTGGTTACCACGGCAACCTTGGTACTGCCATCTGCCAACCAATGATCACCAATGATCACCACCCTGCAGCTCGAGTGACTGGTACGCTTTGGATTTCCAGATCTCTTGGCACGGCTGTGACCTGAGCCCGTGTTTAGACTTCAAAATTCGACATTTGAACGGAAAAGTTTCCCCGTGGAGCCTGAAACCAATGAGACCACTTCGGGTTTTGAAATTCGAACAAATTGATTCAAATGCCTACAGAACTGGACACCAGTCACATCTTTCCTTTATACTGGTTCGTAGCTGGTATTGCATCAGATCTTGCATGATGTAAAATCACCATTGCCTGGTAGTGTGAAAGTATCTAGAAGCGTCAAGCGGAGTCAACCCCTTCAGTTCGGCAATGGCAGCGTGTCCAAAGTATTGCCGAACAGTGGACTGCAAGACCCAAGGCACCTGGTGAACCACCAGCAAATTTGATGGTTTTGATTTTCGGATCACAATTTGTCACCAAGAAAAAAGGATCCCACTGAATATGTAAAACATATCATGTCATGGTAAACATCTGCATTTTCAATGGATCTCTGGGTGTGCCGTGCAACCGTCATTGCTGGGTTAAAATGTGATATCTTGCAAATCGGGTGTGGGATGTGCTACCTTGAAAATCCGGTATGAGGGTGTTATCCTGCAAATCGGTTTGGGATGTGTTATCTTGCAAATCGGTGTTGGGGTGTGTTATCTTGCAAACTGCTGTTGGCATGTGCTATCTTGCAAATCGGGGGTGGGATGTGTTATCTTGCAAATCGGGGGTGGGATGTGTTGTTATCCTGCATAATCTGTGTTGGGATGTGATATCTTGCAAGTCGGCGTTGGGATGTCCTATCTTGCAAGTCGGTGTTGGGATGTATTATCTTGCAAATCGGTGTTGGGATGTGTTATCATGCGCTGGGATGTGTCATCTTGCAAATCAGAATTGGGATGTGTTTGGATTGTGTCGTATTGCCAATGGGTGTTGGGATGCGTTATCATGCAAATCGGTGTTGGGATGTGTCATCTTGCAAATCAGAATTGGGATGTGTTTGGAATGTGTCATCTTGCCGATGGGTGTTGGGATGTGTTATCATGCAAATCGGTGTTGGGATGTGTCATCTTGCAAATCAGAATTGGGATGTGTTTGGAATGTGTCATTTTGCCAATGGGTGTTGGGATGCGTTATCATGCAAATCGGTGCTGGGATGTGTCATCTTGCAAATCAGAATTGGGATGTGTTTGGAATGTGTCATCTTGCCGATGGGTGTTGGGATGTGTTATCATGCAAATCGGTGTTGGGATGTGTCATCTTGCAAATCAGAATTGGGATGTGTTTGGAATGTGTCATCTTGCCAATGGGTGTTGGGATGTGTTATCATGCAAAGCGGTGCTGGGATGTGTTATCTTGCAAATGGGTGTTGGGATGTGTTTGGAATGTGTCATCTTGCCAATGGGTGTCAGGATGTGTGATGTTGCAAAGGGGTGCTGGGATCTTGCAAATCGGTGTTGGGATGTGTGATCTTGCAAAGTTTCTTTGGGTTTAGTTGCCAGCTCGGATCCTTTTGATGGGTTCCCTTTTAAACACTTTCAGCCATCCTGACCAATTGGGGATTGTATGAAAATAGTTGTTTTCATCGTCCACGAATGAAATAAATAGCCAAAGAGCGGAGAGACATTGATGGATCCATCAAAATCAATGGCTTACTGCAGGTGTGATAAACAACTATGGACAACCAACCCGTGCACACAGGGTCGCTGCGGTTGCCTCACGATCTCTGAGGCGACCATCCTCAAAACCGCCGCAGCGATCAATAAATTTGGTGCGTAAGGAAATTCATGTTTTGGTCACCAAGTGTTCAGGATATAAATCGATCTCCTCACCAGTATGGCTCGGTATCACCAACGACAGCACCAAGCACCCTGGGACTTGCCACCACGGCACACAGGGCCGCGGCGGTTGCATCACTATCTCGGAGGCGAGCATCTCCTCAAAACGCAGCAGTTAAACACTTTGGTGAACGAGTTAGTTCATTTTTTGGTCACAAAGCTCACGGATGTTCACGGCTCGCAAATTCTAAGTTGCGGTAGCGTTTCGTACAAGTTCCGGATGGTTACGGTTCACAATTGAGTGATAACTACCTGGTCAACACTATTAACAAAGGTCACGTGCAACAAACCTCGCCCCATGATTTGGGCCTGCATCAAAAACATGTTTTCCCAAAAATTGAACAAATCGGCCTTAGTTGGGATTCATTGGATCCCCCCTCGTTGGCATTACATCCCCCTATATCCCTCTGCAAAAGCATCATGATGCATCGTGAATCAGCTTCATTAGGCATTGTTCACCATAATCTCTCGCTACGTATCCCCACTTTATTCACCGCTGTCAAAAGCTACTTAGCCATCAATGAACTTGTTAGCCAGCAATTATAGTATTGACCCACAAACGGTTTCCCTGCAACAGCCGCGACTTGCGCCAAGTCGCGCGTAGCTCCAGCGCTTGAAATTGGAGGTGTCAACAACTGCGATTGTCGTTGGCTACGAACCAAAGCTGCGGCAGGCTTGATCATACCTCCTGCGATGTTCAATGGTGGAAAACCACCATTTTTAGTTAGCTACAGTGCCATCATCTTTTGAGCACACCTACTTTTTCTTCCCTCTCCCCAGGCGCGATGGACAAACCAGCTTGTCACGGCGCGCAACCGTTGGCGATTATTCTCGATCATCTATGCGGATAGTCAAGAGTAGATGGGTATAGGGAATCAATAGGGATACATTCCTGATTCCTGTCTGCTCATGTTGGTTTATCCATTCAATATCACCTACTGCAAGTGTGATCAAGCAGGGTCAGCCTGCACGTCTCCAACGTCTGAGCGCAATGGACAAAATAAAGAGGCGGCTTCAATGCAAATTTTGGACGGGTTGGCGATTTGTCGAGAAAAAACCTTACTGGACTGTGAAACAAAAACTTGTGATTAAACCATACCATGCCATAGCCGTGTAACAATGATTGAAATGATACTCTTGGCATTTAACAGCCATCGATTGAGCATGGCCTGATTCAACACACTAGCCTGATGGGATGTATAGGAAGAAATGTGACTATGAAAAACCGACGGCAGCAAAACCACATGACGATACTCCTCCAAACCACTTTGAGGGTACTTTCCTCACGGCTGAGGCCATAATAATGTAAGGAAACAGAATTGAGATGTTCTCTGAAACAGTGAGAGGGTCCAAAACTCTTGTCGCCAAGAGCATACTGCATGCAAAGACTAATGTCAGAAAAACTAACAGCATGCTGGGTTCCTATGTGAGGTGCACTCTCTATACTCAAAACCCGGCCAGCCCCAGCCCCACTCGAATTACCGCATGGCAGTCCCCAGAACAGCTGAGCCATCGGCAACATGTAAGCATCAAAAAGATCAAAAAGTGGACTAACTATCGAGCCTTCGTTTTAAAGGCCCGCCTTCGTTTTGCATGGTTTTTATAACATCTGTCCGCCTTCGTTTTAAATGCCCACCTTCGGTTTGCAAGGTTTTAGCCTATATCCCACTTCAGTACATCTACTGAGGCCAGGTTTTTTGACAGTAGCGCAGCTGGATGCGTTCATGAAATCTGATGGAATCATTTGACCTCTTCGTATCAATCCCTTGCAAAAAGAAACAAATGGATAGATTGCTGTTAAACCGCGGAGAAGCCATGACGGAAATTCAAAAGACGCAATGGATGAGCAACAAACCTCCGAGATACTCCCAGTCCTCGCATATATCGCTTCCCACAATTCAAACGATCATAGCTTTGGGCCAATTGGGGTACTCATGATCATGTCCCACTCAGCCCTACTCTCAACCCTTCGGGTGCCATGATTATCCGTACTCTCCCCTTTCTACGGCAAGCAAATCCTGGGGCACTGCTGAATGCCACTCACCACAGGATCCACCGCCTGGCAATCAACAATCCCCACGATCAACAGGTTCGACGGCCTTTGGATGATTGGGATGTTTTTGTTTTGTTCTCCATTTCTGCTCGGATTGAAGGGAATAAAGAACATTGAAACACAGATTCCCCTCAAATAGCCAGTTGGATGACGATTCCAGGGACATCCTCTGATACATTTTTTTTGGGCGAACAGGTCATTCGATACAGAAACTGGTTTCTTGATACACTTGTTTCATTCGAGCAGAGATCATGTACTTCTAGCACTTTGTGTCAGTTCGAGCGTTTTTGGCATATATCATGTTACGTGATACATCATCACAAATAACACACTCCATAAGCCAACGTTGGTGTTCTATTACAGTATCCATTTGGTCAACTTATAAGGTATGTTGAGCCATTTTGGTTTCTATCTATCCCTTTGGTTGAGTCATAGGGTATGTTGAGCCATTGTGGCTTTCTAATGGGGGTATGCTGAGCCAGTTTGCCCTTTGCTGGAGTTCGGCACCCTTGTCCAGTGCGCGGTGTGAGACCGTGTGAGCAGGTGTGCGCGTGTGCCCTGAAGGCATAGGTTGCCACCAATTCCTCAGCTGCGCAGGCACAGATATGGCATCCTGAGTTGGCTGAACCATTGCAAGGTGCCAAAACCACCCCGCCTTGCATAGCTGAAATGTACTTCAGGGTAGTTTCCACATGGGTAGGCCACCTCTGTAGCCTTTCCACCAAGCGTCGACAAGGTCAATGTGAGATGCCCCATTGCATATGCTACCACATGGTTCTAATTGGGGGGTAATGGGCCTACCAGTGGCCTACCAGCTTGATGTCTTTGTTACAAATGCAAACATGACAGTGATTTGGAAACATGGTAGCCACAGGAAGTGATTTTCCTTTTCCAAGAAACGATGAGTAATCCCGAAATCTCAAGAAATGACACGTTCTAGCTCGATTGATTTTGTCCTAGCTTCTAGGTTTCCCTGGAAACCACAATGGGCCAGGTGCTCCTGCATTGGCTTCAAGCACTGGCAATTATGTAGCTGGCAACCGCTTGAAGCGGTTGGCTTCAGTGCAAACATTGCCCTACCAAAAGGGTGGTTCATTTGATTAAACTCTGATGTCACCCCCACCGTGCCAGAATCATCTGAGGGGGATGCTGCACGTGGTGACATTGAAGCTGCAAAACCTGTTGAACCTGGTGAGCCAGGGAGGGAGGCTAGGGTCGTGGATGTGCCAAGCCTGAAGGTGAATCTGATGTTTCCATGGGGTATTCTCCTACCTCAGCTGGCAAGTCTTCAGTGTCACCAAAACTAATCATCTCTCCAAAAGCCACGAACGAGCTTGACAAGTACTATCATCAAATCCTAGATTGCACTAATGAACGTTATCATCATGCTGGGCCAACCCATACGCTAACAAAGTGATGGTTGTTTGAATGGGTTCCAATTCTCAGGATTTGTCAAAACTGCGATACCAGCTCCAAAAAGAAAGTCACAGCTTCGAAAGAATGTCTCGATCTTTACAAAAGTGAACAAGGACCTCCTTTAGCTTAAAGATGTTTGACCAATACACCACGTATACCAACTATTTCTTCATGGTGTCCGTTTCTTGCCATCATCTAGGTGCGAAACTTCGAGAGCTTCTTCAGAATTACGGCAACTGCAATGCTGTTGAGATTGCAATCAAGAAGTGGACTAAGCATGTACAGCGTAGTGGAAAGCAGGGACGGTGGGTGACAAAAGCTTACCTTGTGGATCAATGCAATTACACAAAGAGTTTTGACTGCACAAATAGAAATTTCTTTGGCACTTCTAAAAACGTCTCATTCGTGGCAATGGGTGGCATCGCGGAAATTGATGCGGAAAAATCCTGTCCATGGTGAAGAAGAAACCAAACTTATCCTTTTTTGATAGCCAGATTGAAAATGGGGAGATCATGGAATGGACAGGTGAAGCGGAGTGTGAGGATATGGGTTGGGCTTGGATACTGCTACATATGCTAGTCAAAATGACTGATCAAAGCGATACATAATCTCCAAGTTTGCTGGTCCATTCTCAGCTCCAGGATCCAGATGCGCTGCTGGACTCCCACCTCCGTGAGGATGACTTCCCAGCCGAACCTGATTGTGGCAACGCAAATGTTTCGGAGCAGGCAGTCAAGGAGGCTGCTGCAGCTGCTGGAAGCAGCAAGGGCAACAAAGGGTCACTAGAAGCAATACTGCGCATAATGTCTTGTAATGTGATGTTATTTCAACCAGCATATGCATTTTGACTGGGCTTTCGACTGGCCTAGGCAAACAGTATTCCCATCGATCCAGAAGAACCAGTCACCCTTCACCATTCTTCCGGCCTTGATCAAATGCATGGATATGAAGATTGATGCCGCAATCATTCAACAGGACTGCCTATTGATCATAGCATATGGCGCAAGATCAGCAACATGTACCATGGTGTTCTACTTCTGGTAATTTCCCTAGGCCCAGGAGAAATTGGAGAAGATGAAACTCCCACTCCCACGTGCAACTGAGCTTCTTGGAAAAGAAATCGATGATATTCCCTTCCCCTAAACTTACACCTTTTGTGGATCGATCATTAGCTTAGGACGGCCACATCGATTGGTCGCTTGGTCACCACCCTTGAAGGGAAGTACAAGCTGCTCAGTGACAAGGAGGCGGAATACTTGGCAGCAAATGACAGGCAAGGTCCACTTGTCCATGTTGATATGACACTTCCTAGCCATGTTTTTTCTCTCCACTGAGTTATAGTCATAATTCAAATGTGTGTATTTCTTGGCCAGTCCCTTGGAGACAAAGAAGCATGAACTCATGGCGGAATTCGCTGCCTGTACCAAACTCGATGTGGCACTGAATAACTACA
Source organism: Symbiodinium kawagutii (assembly GCA_009767595.1). Classification (NCBI taxonomy): domain Eukaryota; class Dinophyceae; order Suessiales; family Symbiodiniaceae; genus Symbiodinium; species Symbiodinium kawagutii. The sequence continues at coordinate 72,900 of VSDK01009762.1, forward strand.
TCAGAAGCATTTTTTCTGAGTTTGATGTTGAATGGATACTTGGCTTGTTGTTTTGCTCCTGCATTCAGATGTGTTCCAACTTCTGTGCTACACCCACCGGCCCTCAGTAACATCAAGTCCCCGGCCAAGAGCGAGCGGGAGAAGCCTGCCGAGGCACAGGACAAGAAGGAGAAGAAGAAGGGCGGCAAGGATACGGAGAAGGGTGGGGATGCTGATAGTTCCAAGGTCCAAAACCCTCAGCTGCTAATACAGCTGCCAAGCCTTAAAAAAAGTCAAAGCTGACGATTGATTGATGCATCAATCTTTGGTGCTGGCTTAATCCAATGCACCTGAAATCTGGGATTCATGACAAGTGTTGAGACACACTTGTTGCTTTTGACGGAGAGTGCGGAATGATGACTCCAGCGGCTCAAGAAACAAACGCGGCATTCAATCGCTTTGCAAAGCCTATGCTGTCCTAGGTCGCACATTTGTTAATGTCTCTGGCATTGTTTTCCTTTCGATCCCACGCAGGCCTTCAAGATGAATCCAATCATCATGATTAGGGCCTGGCAGAATTGAGAGATGGATCGTGACACAATCCGTCATTCATACATCTATGGATGATCAATTGATGTATCGATATTATATCAATTAATCTGCTCTAGCCCATGGAAAGGTTGTGATGATGGGTCTTCATGTAGAGACCTTGCCGAAGCTTTGGTTGAAATTGCTGAGCAAGGGGTTGCCTGGCCCAACAAGCCAGCTCCAAACAGTATCATGCTGGAACTGCCTTAGAATCCAGCTGGCTGAAAACTTCTTGAGGTATAATCTGAAAGGTGGATTTGGATCACTCAGGTTTGGAGGTCTGTCATAGGGGTGTATCCCAATCAATTTGCTATAGCCATCTCACTATATGTCTACATGGTTTCCCGGGGTGTCAGCCAAGGCTACATCATCGATTGCTGTGATAGGTTTGGCAGCAGCGGCAGCCAAGCGGGACCGGAAACTAGGTACGAACAATGTGGGTGGCAAAATTATAGGATCCAAAAATACTATTGGCTGGTTGAGATGTTTGAAATGGTATATGTATATATAGATGGTTTGAAATGATATGATTTATGGATATCTATGGTATGATATCTGTTTTTCCCTGAAGGTGTTGTTGATGCAGAAATCAACAAATTGGATCGCTTCAGGGCATCCAAGAGCGGGAGATCTGGCAAAACGCGTCTCGTGATTTCCACCGGCTTTTACATGGAGATGGCAAGATGTATCAGGTGAACATGTCTACACCTCAAGTCCCAATCCGGAGGAAAGTTCGGGGTCCGAATGGAAAGCGCCGCAGTAGAGAACGCCTGGAAAAGTGCCCATGCCTTTACTGATCTAGCTGGTTTCAAGCAATCTTTGAAACCCGAAATTTTCTACGTGGTGGTTTTGATCCTTGGACCGAAGAAGGGCTATGGCAAACGTTGAACATGCTGAAGGAATTCTTTCAGTCGGTGCAGCCTACGCACCCGATTTGTGAACGTGAAGAGTCTGAGGGAATAAGACGGATACCAATCAGCTTGCATGGCGATAAGGGTCGAGGATTAGGGAAAACCCAAGTTTTGATATTGTCATATATACCAGCTGATGATTCCTTACACTGGACCGGGCTGCCTCAATTCAACCAGGTAACCACGTTACTTGGCAATGATTTTGGAAGTTTTTCTTGGGTTTTTTTACCATTAAACAAGTTATTTGACATTGAAACAAAATCCCTGGTTTGATCACAGGCATTCATTCACCACACGATTGCTGTGTACTCTGGTGCCCTCAACATGGTGTTGCAAAAAGGATGCAACCATCGATTCGTTGCACCAGTGCTTGGCCGAAGACCTCTGCAAGCTCTTCACAGAGGGTTTTCTGTACCTGTCAAGGTCGATCCATAAAAAAGGGAGGGTTCATATTCGATCATCTATGAGATAGGCTGGGGTCCAAACAAGATTGAGGCCTCAATCATTAATGCAAGGATTCCTATACTGGTAACATGTTAACGTATTGATGGTACATGTTCATTCTTCTCAGTGCCAAGTATCAAAACCATACATGGGTAGGAGCTGCTCACTGTACTCTCAATGCTAAGACAACTTTCTTTGAAACCGCAGTTGGCTGCAAAGGAGACTGGCCGTGGGCGCGCCAAGCCTTTCACTTGGCTAGCGGGTTTAACGCAGCCCGTGTTTGACAACTTTGCCCGAGCCATGCATCTTGAATGCAGAAAAGAACAAACAGTTTCATGCATAGATCAATCATTGATGCAACGTAGTCTGGTTATAGGCCCAATTAGGCCCATATCAATCAATTGAAATCAACCCAATAGCTTTTCATAGACCAAAGATGGTAGATTGTAAATTCCAACTTTTCAGTTCTACTTCCATCCAATGGTGGCCCATAAGGACTGGTGGGACATGAGTCCTGAAGGGCAACTTCGGAGGTGGGGGAATTCCTGCACCTTTCAGGCAGGGCAAGGTTTCCCCATTGAGATCCATTCCAAGGTGTGACACTCCAGAGTGACGACTCACGACCAGATTTGATGCATTGTTTCAATCTCGGTTTCGGTGGTGATCTCGCAGCAAGTGCTTTGTTTGCTGCATGTCGTATGGAACTATTCGGCGAAAACAAATTTCAAGATCACTTGGATAATGCACATGAACATTTTGAGTTCTGGTGCTCCCAGAACAAGAAAACACCATCAATCAAGTCCTCTGACAAGAACGAGATCAAAGTGAAAACGACTCTTCTTCATGACTTTAGGTAAGGGTTCGATTTGGTTCGAATGTGTTGTCATGTTGTGCTGGGTTATGTTTTGTTGTTAGATGTGCTGTGTTTATAATCATGTTGGGTTTTGTTTTGTTGTGTTGGTTGTGTTTTGTTGCGCTGCGCTGTATGTGTTGTCTTAACATTTTTTCCAGTACCACTCCCTGCTCCCCACCTGCTCAGGAAGTACGGCTTCCCCACACGCACTGGTCGAGCGCAAGACAAGGCCTTGTTGTGCAAATGGCTGGGGCAGGCACTCAACCAGTGTCAGCTGACTGGGGTAGACCTTGGGTATTGGATAATCATCGTATGTCTTTTTTGAAACTATTGGCTGGCTAGGACTACCGCATGTGGCCACAATAGATTGCCCTAGCTGAAGCAAATCTGAATCAAGTAGCTGTCATATTTGGAAAAACCCACGTAAAGGATATCAGGATTAGCCCTTACCACGGGTATTAGATTTGGAGTTTTTAATATTAAAAACATTTGGGGGAATCCCATAGTGCACTGAACTACTCCACTTTTTGGCCTGGACCTTGAACGCGTCAACTACTATTTTTCGAGGCTTCGCGAAGAGGGCCTCTTCATGACGAGCTCCACTGCCCGACATGGTTTCAACTGTGTGGATTTTTGATTGCGTTTAACATTGGCTTTGGGGGCCCAAGTTTGAACCTGATCATGCCCTTCCCCTGTCACAACCTGAGGAAGGGTATGCTGGATTGGCTTCTCGTGTGCGCGCTAGAGGTGGGCCCTCTTTCGGGTCCGTCCCAAGCTGCCCCTTTTCAACCATTCCCCGACACTTTACTTGCTTACTTTGGAACCGTTGCGATTTCTGAATGGGTTTCTATAGGCCAACCTCATCTTTGCCACCACCCAGGGATTCCAAATTTCCATATCGGGGCACTACAATGCTACAGAATGATGGAATGTAAAAATGAGAAGGAACACGATGCATCCCATAAGGAGAGCTCTGGAACTACAAGTGTTTGCAGCTCCAAACGCCGCAGGTATCTTCAATGTTCGGTTCCTTGTAATAATTATCAGATTTGCCATGTATAAAGTTGGACATCTGGAAATCCCAGCCCAGGTTGGGCATGCTGGAGTGATGAGGACTTTGTTGGAAAAGTAACCAGAATCTGCCGGCGGTTGAATGCTGGCAATCTGATTGCCTGGAGAACCATATCGCGATGCCTTCTGAATTATGGCCGCTGTTTCAAAACCCGAGACTAAGTGCCGGACTGATCTGGTCAAAAATCGTCGACAAAGCGCGCAGCTGCTGTGAGAGAGTGTGAGAGGGCAGGGTTGGTTTACCAACATATTGGCAAATCCAAACAATATTAATCAATTAATATCATACCATCAGGATGTTGAAGCACTGGGGAATTTGACATACAGTTCCAGCACTTTTCTGGCAAACGAACACATTTTTAACAAACAATCAGAAATCAAACATCACTAGCAATTTTTTGTGATGCAGAAATTTCTGTAGCGTTGAAGAGCCCTGTTTTTTATACCACATTGATGCACATCAGTGCCCAACAACCAACAATCATGAGCATTAAACACCTGAACGAGGTAATGGCAATGGCCTAGAAGATGCCCACTTTCCAGGGCCGGGGCTTCATAACATGGTCAAGTCAAAATCCCAGGGTTGCGATTGCAAATGTCTCAAGTCGCCATTAGCCCCTGATAGAACTACGGCCTTCAAACAACAAGGTGTCTCGGTGCTGCTCGGCCTCAGAAGAAGACGTGGCTAAAGCGGCCGCCGAACTCCTCTGCCGGCCCGCAAATCTGAAACTTTGTTGAAATACGTTTGGAATTCGACACTGGAAAGATTCATGAGCCATGGCAGCAGCACTAGACGTGATGTCATCTCCAAGTTTCACTCCATCCAAGACATAGCTTAGAGTCTGCCCTTTCTTGCAAATCCGATCGGTGGTCCTGGCGCAAGGCTCTCAGGAACCGATCGTCCTTGGCATCGGAGTGGCGCTGAATACATTTCCCAAGAAATCCAAAAGGTCATCATGATCAGTCCGTTTGGATTTGGATATGTCAAGAAATGCATGGACAAAACGTCAACGTGCATCGCGTCTTCCAGAAACAGTGAAGCCAGGTTGTTCCAAGTCTCAAGACTTTTTTTCATTGTTGACTCTATGAACCATCAATTACCCATCACTCAATCATCAAATGGTCCATCCCACTAGATTTGTTCCTTCTTGCCGAGACTGGTGGAGAACAATTCCTCCAAGATCTCAATTGGATCTTGTCATCACCAAGATTGCGTAGGAGGATGCTTTGAAAGTGCTACGAGTAGATCGCACCAAACTTTACTGCAATCAAACAACAATTCAAACCCCTAAGCACCAAACCGCAGACCTTTTCAAGATTCCACGTCCCAACCAATTTTCAAAAACCACTGATTCTCCATTTTTTTAGCCCACAACAGCGAGGTTGTTGCCAGGTCGCAGGAGGCGCCCATCGACGCAAACCATCCCTCGTGGTTACCATCTCCTGCTCCTCAGCTTTCGGAGGTGTGGAAGAGGCTTTGTTGCTTGTGTCAGTAGACTAGAACATAGACCATAATTAAAAATCATGTTTCAGAAGCTGGTGACAAACAAGGGATAGAACTTAACCAGTTATGATGGGCGGAAACATCTGCCAGATAATCATGTGACCGAGATTGTTTGTCAGGGCATTGGCATCCATTTGCGCAAAAAGAGATTGATTTGAAGCAACGTGGCAAATATTGACCATGGCAAGCGTGTTGCGAACTACCATATCACGGGCAGAAACCGCGAGAAAATTCATGAACTTGAAAATCATCCATTTTCAAACCGGCTATGAACAATATCAACCCACCCCAACTTGACCATAAATCAACCGTCAACCATAGATGAATTGTTATTAAGTCAATAACCGCACATCAACATTTTCATGGCGTGTGAAGCTGCCCGACTTTTTCTGCGCAAGTTTATCCCATCAGCTGGCCAAGATCAACCCTTAGAACTCATCCCGGGAGCCAGGGTGTAGCCCCAAGCCTAAAAACTAGAAGGTCATAAGTTCGGGTGTATGGGAAGCTGAGTCAGTCTTGACCAAGCAACAAATGCGTAGGTGACATTCCAGCAGCTTGACCAAAATTGTGGAGAGCGATTGCGGCGTGATTCCCCCATTTACTATACTGAATAAGTGGTTGGTGGTTTGATTGACATTTTTATTTCGGTAGGATTTACAAAGGGTTGGCTGACTAACCAATATTCTCCAAAGCATTGAAAATAGCAAAGAATTGTACAAATTGATCACTATTGATATATATATATATATATATATATATATGTGTGTATATATATATATATATATGTGTGTGTGTGCGTGTGTGTGTGCGTGTGTTATATTTAAAGCAAAAAAGGCGCAAAAGGGCAGGTGAACACCCCAACGGCTCGCCGGGCATCAATGGAGGCGCTGGAATTCTGCGGCCTTAGCGCAAGGGAGATCTGCTTGCGGATGGACTTGGGCAGAGGTTCCTTTTCAATTGCATTCGCATAAAGATGAGTAGCAAAATCTAGTTTCGACGATCAAATAAAATTCATACGGCCTAAGAAACAATACCTGAGCGATTTCAAGACTCTACAAATGCAGGCATCTGGATTGAAAACACGATCTTTGTAAGTCAAACTTGCAATCAATTTTTCTTATTCTAAAATTCAAAGGGATCGGATGGCCTTACACATTCCGGATGTTCAAACTGTTTCAAACTGAATGAAGAAAACAGCAGAAAACAGGTTTCATGACAAGAAAATTCAAGGGGTTGATGCGGTGACAAAAGTAAAGACCTGTGAGGATGGGATTCTGCTGTGTTTGTGTTCATGTATCCATGTCTGCGCGAATGTATGCAGGTGGTGCAAATTTGTCTGGAGATTCACCTATCGTCCATGACTTGGAGTTTGATTTGCTAATGTCGAAACGTTGCGCGTCGGAGTGTGACGTGTTAAAGTTGGATGAAATTGGCGGCGGTGGTACTTTGAACTAGCTGCGTAAGTATGGTGTTTGTTCAAGTGTGGTGTTCGACCGCGTCATGCATTAAACTTTCATATTTTGATTCAGTATGTAAACAAATGATTCAAAAACTGTGATCATGCTGTGAGATGATGTTGGCACAGAGGCAGTATGATATGATATTGGCATATATTGGCACCTGATGAGTTGCTATGAAAGAAAAGAAACAAAAGGCGAAGAAAGGAAATTTGCAGGCAAATCTACATGAGTAAACAATAGCTGTGCCAAAGGCAAAGAAAATACTTAACAGGTCCGTTGCTAGCCTTGCAAAAAACAATTCCAAGTCAAACAGACCCTCCCTACCCATTGAGCTCAAAGCAAACGTGGCGGCACCATCTGGGTTGGACCAGTAGGAGGTGGCAAGCCTGAACCAGGGACACCAAAAACACTGTGCTCACTCTATTCTGCACGCCGTTGACAGCCATTTGAGAGGTGGATTGCAATGCAACTGAAGACACTGAAATCTTTTCCTGCAGTGACGCTAGTTTCTGATGACTGAAAAACGAACCTGGTGGCCCGTCGGCAAATACCACCTGCGGCCTCACAAAATCAGACCCGGGAAGAATCTGATTGCAAACTTCCCTTGTTTCATCTATAGTTTCAATAAAATTCACCCCTTTCTTCCGTGCACTATTAACCCTACTGTAGGCTCTTAGCTGCAATATGAGATACCGGACAAGCAACATGCAAACAAAACCCCCGAACAATTTTCTTGACTCTAGGCTCCAACATGTGGAAACTACGACTGCTCCCAGCCAGCATTTCGTATAGCTTTGATTATTCAAGACGAGAACATAGGCAGCGTTTGACAAGTCAGTTCCTGGAATCGTTGCAAGAACAATTTCTTGCCATCCCTTCCAATTGAGTGCAAAGGCCTTGTGGCGGCATCGTCTGGACTGGACCCAGACCTGTAGGAGAGGCACCAAAAAATTTCCCTTCACCAACGCATGCTGTCCTACATCAGGTTGGTTTGATTCTCTGTCAGTTTAGGTTTGGTGCGAAGTTGACGGGAATGAAACATGACAGCTTTGAAATTTCATTTCATACCTTGCGGCCACTTCTCCGCCACCTTTCTCCACTCAAGAGCGAACCCGGTGGCCCACCTGCAAGTACCAGAAGTGGCCTCAAGAATTTGAAACGCAAGAAGAATCTGACTGCAAACTTACCTAGCTCTGGTATTTTTTTCCCTCCTTACTTCTCCATGCTCTGAACTTGAGCAGTGTAATCCAGTGTTGCGTCTTAGATAAAATGCGTGCTACCTCAAAAACAAAATCCGAACAAAAACCGCCGCAAGAATTCTTGTGACTCTGAGCTCAACATGTAGGAACCAGGATTGTTCCCAGCCAGCATTTGGTATTAGTTTTCATGGTCCAATCTACATATCCAGCTTTCACAGAAAAGGTTCAGTGTATCTCTCTGCATCTCTCTTTCAGTTGCATTGCGCATTATCCTTTTGGAAGTTGCAAGCCGGCAAGGACCAAGGCAAAAAGGTAACACCCAAATCGAAGGCGCAAATGTCGCACCAAATTTTGAGCCCCCGTCAATAAGACCTTGTCTTATGCCCAGTAGATTCCAAGATGTCCAGGAATCATCCCCTTATCAGATCACTTATTATATATCCGTCCGGCAAATTGCACAACGCAAAAGAATGGCAATGCTGGCGCCTTCAACATGGCAGGCCGTAGCGTGTACGTTGGCACCTGGCGGTTGCTGGAGTCTCTTTTGCATTGAAAACGCGATCTTTCGAAGTCAAACTTGCAATCAATTCTTCTTATTAATCTAAAATTCAAAGGGATCGGATGGCCTTACACATTCCGGATGTTCAAACTGTTTCAAACTGAATGAAGAAAACAGCAGAAAAATGCAGAAAACAAGTTTCATGACAAGAAAATTCAAGGGGTCGATGCGGTGACAAAAGTAAAGACCTGTGAGGATGGGATTCTGCTGTGTTTGTGTTCATGTATCCATGTCTGCGCGAATGTATGCAGGTGGTGCAAATTCGTCTGGAGACTCAACTATTGTCCATGACTTGGCGTTTGATTGGCTAATATCCATAAATTGCCTTAAGAAATCAGATCAAAGAAGAATCTAATTGCAAAATACTGCGGGCTGACGTAGCTCTGGTAAATGTTTCCCTCCCTCCGTGCTTTCAACTTGAGCAGCATAATCCAGTGTTGCGTCTTAGCGAAATGCGTGCTACCTCAAAAACAAAATCCGAACAAAAACCGCGGTAAGAATTCTTGTAACTCTAAGCTCAACATTGTTCCCAGCCAGCATTTGGGTGCATGTGGTAAAGTTTTGCCTATTCAAGACGAGAACATAGGCAGCGTTTGACAAGTCAGTTCCTGGAATGTTGCAAGAACAATTCCTTGCCATTCCTTTAAATTGAGCGCAAAGCCCTTGTGGTGGCACCTTCGGGAATGGACCAGTACGAGGTGGCAAACCTGTGCCAGGGACACTCAAAACACTGCTCTCGCTGAAGTTCTTGCTGACCCAAAGCCAACCTGGGGGCCAGTCAGCACGTACCATCTGCAGCCTCAAGAAATCAAAACCTAGGGATCTGTCTGCAAACCTGTCCTCGCACGAACATTCATTTTCAACTGCGGTGTTCTTTCAAGATGGGAAACGCAATCAAGCATCAGATCTTAGCTGAAATTGGCGCCGTCTCAATAGCAGCATCCCAAGAAGGATTTGTATAGTTCTAGACTGGACCATGTTGAAACAAGGGCTTTTCCCAGCCAACATTGCATCAAATAGTCTGCTGCAGCCCTCAACAAGTCTGTTCCTGGAATTCTTGCAAGAACAATTCCTTGCCATCCCTTACCATTGAGTGCAGAACCCCGGCGGTGGCGGCATCATCGGGATTGGACCCGGTTCAAGTGAACCTGTAGGAGAGACAGGTGAAAACGTTATGCTGACCAATGCATTGTGTCCTACATCCGGTTGGTTTGGTTCTCTGTCAGTTTAGGTTTGGTGAGAAATTGACGGGAATGAAACATCACAGCATTGAAGCCTTGATCTCATTTCGCACCCTGAGGCCACTTTCTCCACCCAAGAGCGAACCTGGTGGACAAGCTGCGGGTACCATCGGTGGCCTCAAGAATTGGAAATGCAGCCGAAAATCCAATTGGGCATGGAACTATCTTTGGACAAATCTTCCTTGTGAAATGCTATCTGCCTGCAGCATGAACCGCAAAATCCAGGGTTGATTCTTGAAACAATTTATGCTGTCTCAGAGACAACATCTGCATAAACCACCCGACACCTGCCCATACTTCTGATCAACAAACCTTGAAATTACCACTCCTCCCTTTCCAGCATACATTTTCTCAGCACGTCCCACAGATAAGTGCGAAAAGCAAAGACAAAGACCAAGACAACTCTGATCGAGACCATTTCCAAACTTGGAAAAAACAGCTCAATGTCAAACCATCCCTTCCCATTGAGTTTCAAACCCTTGTGGTGGCACCATCTGGACTAGACCAGTACCAGGTGGCAAGCCTGCACCAGGGACACTCAAAACATCTCAAAACATTGTGCTCCTCGCTCAATTCTGCACGCCGTTGACACTCATTTGGTGCACTGAAGTTCGTGCTTTGTGAGAGGTTGATTGCAATGCAACTAAGAAAGAACTGACATCATTTCCTGCAACCAATTGCTGACAACCAAAAAGCGAACCTTGGGGCCCGCCGGCAGGTACCATCTGTGGCCTGAAGAAATCAATAACCAAAAAAAACGACTACAAGCTTACCTGGCTCTGGTCACTTCTCTCTACACGATCAATTAGGGGAACACAATCCAGTGTTGGGTTTTAGCTGAAATACGTTCTACCTGAAAAGCAACATGTTAGGTTCTTAACAAAAAACACCCTAACAATTCGTGACTCTGGGCCCAACATAATTGGAACCAGGATTGTTCCCAGCCAGCATTTGGTATAGTTTTGCCTATTCAAGACGAGAACATAGGCAGCGTTTAACAAGTCAGTTCCTAGAATGTTGCAAGAACAATTCCTTGCCATTCCTTCCAATTGAGCGCAAAGCCCGTGCAGTGGCATCATCTGGACCGGACCGAGACCTGTAGGCAGGACACGAGAAAAAACCCCTTCACCAACGCATGCTGTCCTACATCCGGTTGGTTTGGTTCTCTGTCAGCTTAGGTTTGGTGAGAAGTTGACGGGAACTGAGGCCACTTTCTCCACCCAAGAGCGAACCTGGTGGCCAAGCTGCCGGTACCATCGGTGGCCTCAAGACTTGGAAATGCAGCCGAAAATCCAATTGGGAATGGAACTATCTTTGGGCAAATCTTCCTTGTGAAATGCTATCTGCCTGCAGCATGAACCGCAAAATCTAGGGTCGATTCTTGAAACAATTTATGCTGTCTCAGAGACAACATCTGCATAAACCACCCGACACCTGCCCATACTTCTGATCAACAAACCTTGAAATTACCACTCCTCCCTTTCCAGCATACATTTTCTCAGCACGTCCCACAGATAAGTGCGAAAAGCAAAGACAAAGACCAAGACAACTCTGATCGAGACCATTTCCAAACTTGGAAAAAACAGTTCAATGTCAAACCATCCCTTCCCATTGAGTTTCAAACCCTTGTGGTGGCACCATCTGGACTAGACCAGTACCAGGTGGCAAGCCTGCACCAGGGACACTCAAAACATCTCAAAACATTGTGCTCCTCGCTCAATTCTGCACGCCGTTGACACTCATTTGGTGCACTGAAGTTCGTGCTTTGTGAGAGGTTGATTGCAATGCAACTAAGAAAGAACTGACATCATTTCCTGCAACCAATTGCTGACAACCAAGAAGCGAACCTTGGGGCCAGCCGGCAGCTACCATCTGTGGCCTGAAGAAATCAATAACCAAAAAAACCGACTACAAGCTTACCTGGCTCTGGTCACTTCTCTCTACACGATCAATTGGGGGAACACAATACAGTGTTGGGTTTTAGCTGAAATACGTTCTACCTGAAAAGCAACATGTTAGTTTCTTAACAAAAAACACCTTAACAATTCGTGACTCTAGGCCCAACATAATTGGAACCAGGATTGTTCCCAGCCAGCATTTGGTATAGTTTTGCCAATTCAAGACGAGAACATAGGCAGCGTTTAACAAGTCAGTTCCTAGAATGTTGCAAGAACAATTCCTTGCCATTCCTTCCAATTGAGCGCAAAGCCCGTGCGGTGGCATCATCTGGACCGGACCGAGACCTGTAGGCAGGACACGAGAAAAAATCCCTTCACCAACGCATGCTGTCCTACATCCGGTTGGTTTGGTTCTCTGTCAGTTTAGGTTTGGTGAGAAGTTGACGGGAATGAAACATCACAGCATTGAAGCATTCACCAAGACCGAACCTGGTGGCCAAGCTGCGGGTACCATCGGTGGCCTCAAGAATTGGAAATGCAGCGGAAAACCCAATTGGGAATGGAACTATCTTTGGGCAAATCTTCCTTTTCAAATGCTATCTGCCTGCAGCATGAACCGCAAAATCTAGGGTCGATTCTTGAAACAATTTATGCTGTCTCAGAGACAACATCTGCATAAACCACCCCAACAACTGCCTAGCAAAGCCTAGCCCTGCAAAAAGACTTCCAAATCTGTTTTGGGCTCAGAGCTCTTGTGGTGGCGCGAGGTGGTGGCCAGTGGGAGGCGGCGAGCCTGACAGAAAGACTGGGTCTGTTGGAAATGAGTTGCTTTTCTGAAATTCAAACACATCCTAGATTACATTAGATCACTCAATTGCTAGACTACTGAATTGAGAGCACTTCCAACAGACCGAATCCATTGGCAAATCCATTGTGAGTAATCGATATTAACAAGCATTCGTTCCTTGATGAGAAAAGCTGATTGCCCCCAGCAATGGCGAGTTTCCCTATCAAGAATGGTTGTTGATATCAATTCAGCGCAAAAATCACGATGCGGTGACGCCACTTGCACCCAACCTGCGTGCCCTCCGCCAGGTACCATTTGCCTTAATCCAATGCCACAGGGAATCTGCTTGCAAACTAATCTAGGTTTGGTTACTTCTTTGTTCAAGTTTACCTTCTTTTGGACAGACGTGCCTACAGCAAGAGCGGGAAACTCTAGCATCTTGTTTTGCAAAAGCGCGATTGGCGATACACTTTTTTCCCAAACAGGAATTGTAAGGGCTTCTAAATGCTTCCTGAGAATGCCCCTCCCTTGTTGTCTCTCCTCTTGTTGGCTATTGTGCCCGCCTCTTCCTCTTGTCTCCCTTCTCGTTGGCTACACTGTCCGCCTCTTCCCCAGGTCTCCCTTCTTGTTGGTTGCTGTGCGCGCCTCTTTTTCTGGTCTCCCATTTCGTCATCCTTCATCTTGGAAACGGCGGTTTGAGGGCACTATACTTGGAAAATGCATTCATCGTTCAAAACCACTGCACTTGGAAGAATGCTACTATGTATACGTGAAGAAAATGCATATACCTAGATGTATTTCAAATATTTCAAAATGCAACTTGTATGTACAAGTTTCCAAATGTAATGTGTACAAGCACGCAAAGACAAGTATGCAATAAACTTTCAAATAAGTATGTAGCTGGAATTTTCTGTGGATATATGTATACATGTCGCAAAAAATGCCCAACAGGCGCAACAGGTTTTTTGGACAATTGCCAATGAGAAAGCTGGCTTCTGTCGTGACAAAGCAATTCTCAAATTGACCTTGATTCGTGATTTCTGCTTGGGTATGGTGGTACAATTTACAGCTCTTGATTCGAACATGTTGAAAGTAGGACTTTTCAATATGAACATTGGCTCAAATGGTTCCGCTACAAATCCGTTGCTGGAATTCCAAAAGCAGCTCCTCGCCATCCCTTCCCATTGAGTGCAAAACCCTTGTGGTGGCACCATCATTGGACCAGGGGGCGAGCCTGTAGAAGCGACATGACTATCCACAGCAATGCCCAGTCTCCAACAGCACAATGATTTGATTCTCTGAAGATCTCTGAAGCTGAGATTTGGTGAGGGGTTGAGCCCAAGCAGAGCTGCCGTAAGACCACTTGCTCACACAGAACCTGGGGGACCGCCAGGCATCATCGATGGCCTAAGTCAAAGGGCAAAGGCAATCTGACTACCTCTCTCATTTTGGTTTCCATCACTGGAATGCGATAGACTTAGATATCTTGCGTCATTTGGATTGCTTATCTGCTCTCTGGCAAACTAACATGGTTGCGTGGAAAATCCACTCTTTCTAATGGTTTCACCTGTAAAAATGGCGATTTTTGGCTTCGAGCTTAATTTGCCACACGGAAATGGTCAGCCATCACGACTGCGTCCTCAGGGCTGCACATGACCACCGTCGTACCCGGAGGCCGCAGTTGAGGTCCTGTGGCTAGGTCGACACCTGGTGGTACATTTAACAACGAACATATGATGTTTTTTGAAGACGGTGACCCCCAGTTTTCATCCAGTTTTTTGATCATTTATAGTAATAAACCAACCATTTCTTGAGTGTCCCTATTTGAAGAAACCACCGTATATGATATAGCATACATATGCAACTGTAAAAATCTTGGAATAGTTGTTTTCAGCCCATTTGTACAAATATGTATATTAATATATATATATATATGATTCTATGAAGTTGACCATTTCATCCGCTGCAGGATGAAATGGAGGTTGTGGATATATTCATATAGATAAGTACAATAAATCATATAGTATGATATATATATATATACACACGTCACTACACATTCGAATTTGTGCGACATGTAAGTATGCATATACTGTGGATGTATGCGTAAATATTCAAAGGTATATGAAATGACTTTGTAAGATTGGCAAATAAGAACAGTGGGCAAATTGATAGGTAAATCTGAAAAATGAACACTGCGATATGGCAACACGAACGCACACCCTTCCTCGTTAAACTTCACGTGTCAAGTTGTTCATTGCTCTACGGTATGGAGCAGATCACAGCATGATGAACCATTCCGGTTGAAGCTCTACAGTCCCTATCTTCATGCGCAAGGGCAAGCACTGATAGGCCACATGGAGAAACATTCCTGATCTCTTTCAATCGAGCAGAGCATGTTGAGCGCCAACAAGGTATACGCATCACTGGTTGCTTGCGTCCAGCAGTATAAATCAAGACAGAAAGACCACCAACCGACCAAGAAACCAACCATCCAAGAGAAATCCAGATATACGATGGAAATGCCATGTTTTAATTTCTAATCCGCTGTTCAATCATTTGTATCATTCAAACCATGGAAGTTGGTTGCTCAAAGCAGTATCAAATCAGCAAACGACCAACACACCAACGCTCCTGCCACCATCATCTGCTGTGGCCTTAGCACAGAAGCAACACCGCATCCTGTTTTAGAGGGTCAAATGCGCAGGTGCACCTTTTGAACTCGATATGTCTCTCTAAACGCATGACAGCCTGCCTGAATGTATGACATGCCATGCAATGCCATGCAATGTCATGCAATGCCATGTAATGTTATGTTGTCTAATGTAGTGAGAACTTTTGCATGTATCTGTGTAGATATGTAACCATGTGCCCATAAGTACACACACAAGCAAAACATAGGCTAATATGATATGTCTATTATGTAAATGTAAGCACACTTTTGCTATGACGATTGAAGTCCGGGGCAAGACACTCACACTCACAAACAGCCAAACAGGTCGTTGATCACGTCTCGAATGAAATCAGAACTACAAAATTGATAGCCAAGAAGAGTCAACAACATGACCAAACATACAATCTTTTGTTCAGCTACCAGTCATAACCAACGTTGCGAAGTAGGAGCAGCAAGTGTGGGAGATCGTGACCTGCTGGTTTGAACCAAAAAATATGGAGAGAGTGCTACCTGCAGCTGGAAGTTGACTTATATATTAAATATTGTTTGACTATAGTTGTATGGCTGTTGGTCATCACCAACCATCGAAAAATTGGCAACCCATTCCAACAACTCGTTTTCTGGTCATAGCCCTGCGATTGGTTCACATCGAAACAAGATGAACCAAGGAATTGACCCAATTGGTTCCAAAGCAAGTTAAATGGATGAAGATCCCAACAAGACCCAATTGACTTGCTGAAAGATTCGCTGGCGAATCCTACCTGGTCACGCCGCTGTGGGATGTCGCCGGCCGTACCCCCCTGCGCCGAGGCACGGCGTGGGCTTCATGGTCGCGGGCATCTGAGGTCCTGGAAAGTCTTTGTGGATTGTTGTGATGCCCATTTGGGGCCTATGCTGGCACCGTCTTGTTTTGA
>VSDK01009798.1:5479-24205 GCA_009767595.1 Symbiodinium kawagutii
GTAGGGAAAACACTAGTTAATAGTAGGGGAACTAGGGGGACTAAGGGTGACCTGACCCACTGCCATATATTGTATTGTTACATTCACTGAGTATATAGAACTGCCAGTGGTATTATATGTCAATATAAATTGGATGGTTTCTACTCAGTTATGTTGGCATTGCCATGGTATAGCCAGTTGACTCACTGAGTATATTACATATGTTGCATTGGCATGTATAGAGCACTCAGATTCTCTTGCACATATCGAGAAGTGTACCGCTATCCGCAGCGGGCCCGCTTGGAGCTCAAGGCACGAGTGAAGGAAAAGGGTAGCGCATGTGTGCGCCATGTTGAATCGTTGCTGAAGCTTGGAAACAGACCTAAAGAGAAACCATCTTTAGAAACGTCAAACCGCTGCCCAAGACATTGGTGCCGCGGAGCTGCGGTTCCGATCAGGGACAATGGCAAGTGAGCAAGCCAAGGATGAGAAAGGTTCGATTCCAATATGGGATGGCAAAGCTGAATCGTTCGCACACTTCATCGTCGAGTGCAAGTGGTCACTTCAGTCGAGGAAAGCATCTGAACGCCCACTGTTAGCAGCTCGAATTGTGCGAAAGGCCTTGCAATCCCCACATCATTCACTAGTCCAGTTGATGTATCGACTTCGACCGGAAGATTTCCGGACTGAGAGTGATGTTGGTAAACTCATCAAGTACCTGGAGGAGAGCCCTTTGAACAAGCAACCCTTGCCAGATGCTGGAGCAAAGATTGGAAATTACTATCGGCGGTTAGTCCGCAAACCCAGTGAAGCAGTCAATGCTTTCCTGATTCGAGAAGAGAAGACCCACGATGACATGATTAGAGCACTGCAGAGGTTGTTGCGTGAAAAGGAGTTGACCTTTGAGGACTACGATATGGACTTGGAAGCCTTGAAGACCTTTTGTGGTTTCCAGCCGGGAGCCTCATTGTACTATGGTCCAGATGATCAAGCCGAGCAGGATGATGGCCAAGATGCAGAAGAAGCTCGGACAGAAACTCCCCGAAGTCAAAACCAAGGTCGTCCTTTTGGTCCTGGTGGTCGCCGAAGCTCTACACCATCGAGGGCATCCACTGCATCGAATGAAGCCCCAGTGAGAAGGGGAAAGGATGTGTTGGAGCGCTTGATGGAAATGGGCCTGATGCCACTTGCGGCATTGGACCATATCAGAGGCTGGTTGCTTCTTGAAATGGCAACAGCTTCCGATGAAGACCGCCGACTCATTAAAGCTGCCACTCGGAATCGCTTAACGTACTCCGAGGTGAGAACAGCGCTTCTGGGCATGTTCGAGGAGAAGACCCTTCAGATGCCTGCCAAGGGTGCCGGACGCTTTGGTCATCGCATGTTCTATGCCAGGACCGAGCCCTATGATCCTGAGTATGACCCGACAGCGACGGATGACTATGACAACGCGTACTGGCAGTCAGCTGGCGGCCATGGAGGTGATCATGAAAACCCAGATGGTGAGTGGGATGATTGGTCGACAGGTTGGGGAACCAACTACTGGGGAGAAGAAGCAGAAGAAGAACCCTGGACATGGACCGGAACGTCGGACCAACCTCCAGATGAAGATATGATGAGGTTGCAGGAAGAGCAAGCTGAGATTGAAAGCCAACGACAGGAGCTAGAAGCCATGCTGTCCGAGACGGACAGGAACCTTGTTGAAGCCAGACGTGCAGTTGCTGCAGCAGCCAAAGATCGTGGATGGACTGGCACGGTGCAGCAACGTCAGCCCCGTTCGACATCTACCTTTCCATGGCAAAAGGGAAAGGGCAAAGGCAAACCATCAGCTCCGAAGGGATCTTTTCAGAATCACTGGATGCAAGGAAAAGGGAAAGGAAAACCGAAAGGAAGAGGCAAAGGTCATGGAGGAAAACACAACAATTCGTTCCACATGCTCTCCATGGACTTGCCGCCAAGTGAGACTATGTTTCCAGTGCAATCTTCTCACGGTGCTGATCGTAGTTTGCCCACCGAATCCCTGATTGATACAGGAGCCACTGCAACTGCTGGTGGCACAGCTGCTGTGCGTGACCTATGTAAAGCTTTGGTCAAAGCACGGCCGGACTTGAAGATTGACATCCATGAGCAGTCGCGTCCGTGGTTTCGGTTCGGTGATGGTCGTTGGGGCAGAGCACTATACAGGGTCACTATATCGGATAGCATATCACATGTATGTGTCTCTATCTATGCACTTCCAGCTCCTGGGGTACCTGTACTCACTGGCATGAGGGAACTACAATCCATGAACGCCATCATTAACTGCAGTTCAGGTCGCTGTTTGTTATTTGGTAAGCCGGTAGAGCTGCAGAAGAACATAAAGAACCACCTGATCCTTGACTATCTCAAGCACGTGTTCACTGAGAATGACCGTGTGATCCATGAGCCCAATGCGCCGAGGACCTCGGCACCTGCTTCTCCAAGCCTTGCCGCAGAAGCAGCCTACAGCAGGCCAGCCCGAAGGGTTTCGTTTGCTGCCGAAGCTGCTGAAGAGTGTCATGTTTTAGACATGAATCCTCTAGACATTTTTTTCGGAGAAGACAGTGATGCTGAGCCGTCAAGAGATGAAGACCCAGTTTGTTGTTTTGCTGATGAGCACCTGGGGGTGTCACGAACAAGTATGCAGTTTTTGCTGGGTCAAGCGCCTGCAAGTGCCGATTTGTTGGCAACCTCCTTGCAAGATGGTGAGCAAGGAGGAGTTGAAAAGCGAAGTGCAGAAGGCCGTCACGGCGGCTTTGGAAGAGGTGGCCAGTTCGTCAGCAGCTGGTGGAAAGGGAGCTCGCAAAGCAAAGGCAAAGGCCAAGACCATCTACGACGAGACACGTCGAGTTGGTCCCGACGAGAGAGACCCCAGAAGCAGTACAAGTCAATGGCCTTGCATGGGGTCCCACATTGCCACGAAGGGGGGAAACCGTTTTGGACTATGGGAATGTTCCCTCGACTACAGCACCAGCACAATCCACGCATGTGGACCTTCCTCGCAATGTGGTGGAAGCTTTGGCGAGACTTCGAACCGGTGGATGGCAGGACAACGACCTGACTTCGACTCAGGTCAAGGCAATGATCACCATCGTGGCCAAGGAGCACCAGTTGGTCAAGGGCAAGGACCATGGATATCGTCCAAAGGCCCTGGCCAAGAAGAAGACAGCGCCGGAAAAGAGTCCCGGATCCCCGTCAACAGAGGATTCGTTGGAAGTGCTGTCAGATCAGGAGCAAAAGAAGAGGAGCACCTTGGCAAGTCAGACGGTGGAGACACCACCGGAGAAGTGATGGAATGGAAGGAAGATGAGCAGCCCATCAGTGGGCACACGAGCCAACAGCTGTTGGCAGCCACCACGGAATTCGATGCCAGTGCTAGTCTGGCAGCTTTGCAGGACTATACTTCGCCTTTCAAGATTTGGGAGCTGTGCTGCCGCATAGACTCCTCGCTGAGCAATGCCTGTAAGAAGATGGGCATCCAAGTGAGCCGAAAGACTTTGGAGACTGGCTATGACATGGGAAAGCAAGCTCATGTTCAAAAGCTGGTTGATGAGTTGAAGATTGATCCACCTGATCGTGCTTGGTTCAGCCTTCTATGCACTGCTGTGACCTCCATTCAGCGACTGAACCAGCGTGATGCCAAGCAGGTGGAAGAGCTGCGGAAGAAGAAGCAAAAGTGCCGCAAGCATCTTCGAGGTGCCATCCTTTTGATTTGGACTTTGCTTTCTGTCACCCAGGGTACAAGTAAGTTCTACTTTGAGTGGCCCAAGGGAGCAACCGATGGATGGTATCTTCCTGAACTACAACAGTTCATCCGTGAGTACAACCAGTACTATGGCCGACTCTTCTTCGTGCAAATCGATGGATGTATGCATGGAATGAAGAGCCCAGATGATTGGCCTATCAAGAAGAGCTGGTTGGTGATGACAAATGACTCTGAATGCTATGATCGATGCCGCCTATGCTGTGATGGTTCGCACCAACACAGACCGGATGGGATGCTGGGAATGGGAACAAAAGCAGTGTCAGAAACGGCATTCTATCCTCCCAGCATGGTGAATGGCATCGCTCGAATGTGGAAATCCCAATGGATGCGCAAGAACTCAACCACTCATCACCACATCCACCAGGTGATCAACATGATGGAAGAGGTCTATGCTGGGGAAGCTGCCGGTTCTTCAAAGGACCGTGCCGATGAAAGGGCAAACCAACCAACCTCAACTCCTGAAGATCATGGTTTCAGTACTCAGAAAGCATGGGCACTACTACATCGACTTCATCGAGCTTCAGGCCACCCCAACAACCGATCATTGGCTAGGCTATGTCATGATCGAGGCCTACCTCCATGGTTGGTTCAGATGGCCATGAACCTCAAGTGCCAAGCATGCGAAGAAGTGAAGAAAGGAGAGCAGCTGGTGTTGCCCGTGAGTGTTGGTGAACGAGCACGCCCCTGGCAGATCATAGGCCTTGACGTCTATGAGTTGGCATTCCCTCAGCAGAACAAGAAATCCCGCTACTTGGTCATGTGGTTGACTTGGCTATGCGACTCGCGTCAGTGTACCACCTATGGGAGGGTGACATCTCCGATACTGGCACGGACTCTGGGGAGAAGCTCATTCAGGGTTTCATTGAAGGCTGGTTGCTACATCGACCAAAACCTGAATGGGTCCTAGCAGATTCGCAAACCTCCCTGTGCAAAGGTGCGTTCGCAGAGTTTCTGTCGAAGGTGGGCATTGGACTTAGCGTGACTGCTGGACAAGCTCATTGGCAGCATGGAAGCACAGAGTCTATGGTCAAAGCCCTGAAATCAACCATGAAACGACTGAGGAATGAACAGCCAACTTTGAAGCCAAGAGTTTGTGGTCAACTAGCTGCAGTTGCCCAGAACAACACAGACCACATCAAGGGATTCACTCCGGTTCAATGGGCTTTTGGCTGTGATCCCAGCCGATGGAACCAGTCCTCCGATGCCCTCGCAATCAATGCTGAGTTTGAAAGTCGCCGCCTGGAGTACTGGCAACTCCAGAAGAACCGAGAGAAAGCTGAAGAGATCCACAGGCAAGAACTCGCCAAGCAAAGGATCACTCGGTTGCGCAACTCAGCCTCAAGACCCACATCTGGCTATCAGGTTGGAGATTGGGTATGTGTTTGGCGAAAGGCATCGGTGAAGTCCAGGCAGAAGGAGTTCAACCCAGAGGCTCGGTTTATCGGCCCTGGTCGAGTTGCCATGATCGAGCCCCATGTTCTTCCTGAAGGACGAGCCTCAGTGATCTGGGTCCTCATGGGAACAGCTCTTTGGCGATGTGCCCCGGAGCAGTTGAGACCTGCAACGGAGTCCGAGATCACCACTGAGATTGTCCGCTTGGGAGAGATCGCGGTGCAACCTCTATCTGAACTTTTGTCTCGGCTGCATTCCAGTGTTGATGTTGCAAACGAACCCAAGTTTGACCCAGAGAAAGACCTCCTGCCGGAACTACCTCCTGAAGATGGTCTACCACCAGCCACCACGTCAACTGTGGCACAGCCCTCTGGTGAATGGGAGGCTGAAGTGAAACAAGGACCATCAAGTTCGAGGCCACGCTCCCGAAGCAGGTCAGCTGACTATGAGCGGAACTTGAAGGAACTGGTTGCCAAGAACAAATTGATCTCCTTGAACAAATCTCGACAACTGGAAGGACTTCCGCCTTTGACACGTTTGCCGCCTCAAGCAGAGTCAGCAATCCTTGATGATTGGGAGTATGTGCCAAAGGAGAACAAGCTCATTCGCCACCATCATGTTCCAAGATGGGACCTCTTTGATCCGAGGTCTGAACAGGGCTGTCCATTCAATGTCAGTGATTTGCTGCCGCGACGGACGTCGAGATGGTGGGATGGAAAACAAAGTGGAACCTATGACGACAACTGGACTGATCCCAGTGTGATGAACCGTCGTTTTGAACGTCCATGGACTGGGGCAACAGAATTTCCTTTGAGACTCAATGCGAAACGCAAAGCTGAGCACTACAACATTGGCACCGACACCGAGCCTGAACTTAAGGACGCTCGTGTCTCGTTGGCCGTTGTTGAAGAGCCAGAGTTTGTTTCGAATGAGAACATGCTAAAGCCTGAGGAAGCTTTTGCCACCGAGAAGGTGTCAAAGAATGACATGGCGGATGACCAAAACAAACCTCCACTTGCAGAACACATGGCAACATGGATCGAGGAGGACCAGAAAGATGAGCTGCAGTTCCTGGAGCTGATGATGTCCTCATCGGTCGTTCAACAGGATGATGCATGTGTGATTGACTTCCCAGTGGATAACATGGAGGCGTTCATTGCGGACCCCAATGAGTATGTGGATCGCCAACTGCAGGGACCAAGCAAGGAGGTGAACTTCCGCAAGTTGACGCCTGCAGACCAAGAGCTGATGAAAGAAGCGATGGCCAGAGAAGTTTCAGAAGTGTTGCGTTCAAAATCTTTGAGGGCAATTCAGGACCAAGTGCCTGATCAAGTCTTGAAGGAGAGGTGCCTTCCTATGAGATGGATTTTGACATGGAAGCCGGTGGACCCTCCTCAAGTTCCACCGAATGATGGCAAGCCAACAGTCCTTCGCCCTGATGGACTTTCAAAGGCCAAGGCAAGAGTGGTGCTGATAGGCTACAAGCACCCCGACTTAGCCAAGCGTGATGAGCGCACTGGTCGCCAACGTTTGCAGACTTCATCTCCAACCTTGTCGCGAATTGGAAGACAACAGTTTCTGCAAGCGACTGCGATTGATCATCACACGCTGGAGTCAGGTGATGCGAAGAGTGCTTTTCTCCAGACAGACCAAGGCATCGGAACTGAAGCCTTGTATACATGGGGAGTACCAGAACTCCAGAAAGCCTATGGCATTGGTCGCCATGAAGCTCTTCAGGTCTTAGGAGCAATCTACGGCCTGACAAATGCCCCTCGCATCTTTTGGAAGGATGCACACCATAAGATCACACAACTGGGAGCCAAGGTGCATAGCCTTGACAATTGCATCTGGCTAGTCCTGGAAGGTGACAAGGTAGTAGGACGAATAGCAGCACATGTTGATGATTTTTTGATTGCCGGCGACTCCAAGAACGCCACGTGGATTCAGTTCCGAGAACGTATGAAGTCCATGTATGAGTGGAGCCCTTGGCAGAGTGGTTCATTTACTTTTGCCGGATGTGAACTTCGGCAAACCAAAGATTTCACCATTTACCTCACGCAGTCCACCTTTTGCAATGCTCTGAGGCCCGTCATCATCGAGAATGAGTCCTCTCGATCTTCGACGAGTCCTTTGACTTCTTCGGAGACAACGCAGTGCCGTGGTCTCACTATGAAGGCCCAGTGGAGAGCTATCCAGTCAGCTCCCCAATACTGTGCTAGGATTGGACTTTTGGCATCAGCATTGAAGTCACCCACTTTGAAAGAACTCAAAGAGGCAAACTCCCTCATGCGTGAACTACGTAAGACTGCCAAGGAGGATTTGGTTTTTCACACCTTTGCAGACAATGGTAAACCTATGAACTGGCGTGATGTCATTGCACTACATTTTGGTGATGCTAGTCAACATAATCGTCCATGCGGTGGATCTACTGGAGGCTATGTAACTGGTTTCACGAATCAAACGATACTGCAAGGCCAGGAGTCAAAGGTTACCTTGATTGACTGGCGATCATGGAAGTTGGACCGTCCAGCCAAAGGATCCAACTCAGCCGAAGGACAAGCCATCTACGAAGCAGAGGACCGTGGGTGGAAAAATCGGTTGTTTTGGTCAATTCTCAATGGTGAAGTTTTAACCAGAACGAATTCAGAGTCACTAGCTAGCCAACTAGAGTCACTTTTAATCATGGATTCTAGGGGATGCTACGATGCCATCACCTCGAGCGATTCAGTCATGCTCGGGATGGCCAATTCAAGGACAGGAGTTGAAATGCTCCATGTTCAACGCGGCACGGATAAAGACAGTCGGTGTTATCCGACTTGGGTTCCTGGTGACCTCAACCTTAGTGATTCCTTGACCAAGAATACTTATGAGTCATATAAGGTCATGGCCCTTTATCATAGTAAGAAATCCTGGGTGGTGAGGTTTAACCAAGAGTTTGTGTCAGCCAGAAAGCAACAACGTTTAAGACGGCAGGCTCAGCTCGAAGAACAGAAAACGACTGTTCCTGCCATGGCTGACTGGCAATCTGAGAATCCTGCTCTCATGGATCAAGCCATGCTCCAACACGTTTACCCAGACCGAATCTGAGTCTCAAGGGGTATTTTGTTGATGTTGCATTGGCATGTATAGAGCACTCAGATTCTCTTGCACATATCGAGAAGTGTACCGCTATCCGCAGCGGGCCCGCTTGGAGCTCAAGGCACGAGTGAAGGAAAAGGGTAGCGCATGTGTGCGCCATGTTGAATCGTTGCTGAAGCTTGGAAACAGACCTAAAGAGAAACCATCTTTAGAAACGTCAAACCGCTGCCCAAGACAACATACATATATAAGATGTGATTGTGTGTCATTGTGTGATGTTTGAACAATATGTATGATTGTATGCAAATGTGTATGATAGAACGGCTTCATAGATTTATTGTATATGGTTCTATCCGGATACAATTATGCGGCTTTTGATGCATATATATATATATACATACATACTTGTACATATGTGGTTTGAATCCAAGGAAAAGGGTAGCGCATGTGTGCGCCATGTTGAATCGTTGCTGAAGCTTGGAAACAGACCTAAAGAGAAACCATCTTTAGAAACGTCAAACCGCTGCCCAAGACAACATACATATATAAGATGTGATTGTGTGTCATTGTGTGATGTTTGAACAATATGTATGATTGTATGCAAATGTGTATGATAGAACGGCTTCATAGATTTATTGTATATGGTTCTATCCGGATACAATTATGCGGCTTTTGATGCATATATATATATATACATACATACTTGTACATATGTGGTTTGAATCCATGCGTGAACTGGTGATCCAGTTTATGTGCTACAGATTTGGATTACATAATGGCAGATGCATATGAATAAACCAGCAAATGTGGCTTGCGGTAACAGCTCACAGTCCCATTTTGGGGTCAAGTTTGGGGTTTGTCGTTTGTGTTGAATCTTCTTGGAATTGTTCACTTTTATGCAAGTTGTTGGGCCCGTGATTTGGTTTGGTAGTTTGATGTGACCATTTTGGTCGGATGATTTTGATCATTCATGAGAGGCATGCATGATGTATCGATGATGGTTTATGAACAATCTCACATTCTTAACTCAGGAATGAGATGGAATAGGTCGTCCATGCCGGGTTGCTAATTCTGAACCATTCGTATATAACGCTTCCTACTGGCTAATAAAGGGTTATGACTCTTTTCAAATGGTTAGTTACGAATCTTGTCAATGCTTACGCAATGGTGAGCAATGCAATCCTGCATGGGGACAAGTAATGTTTAATCTATGGTTGTTCGCATGGTCAATTTGGTAGCCTTTCTTCAACCAGTGCTGATGCTTGAAGTTTCACCCTTCACCCGGGAATATGAAGCAGCAGAACACAGCCATTAGCTCCAGTGGCAACCTGCAGTCATTGGTGGCCCCACATCATCCGAAACGTCTCATGTGATATGACTCACGGAACCTTGGAAAAAGACGCTACAAGCGCGGCTGGGTTCAGCTATGGATAAATCCGTTTCCATTCGCTGGTATCATCATCCACCGCCCTAGCTTGAATGAGGCAGTGCTTGTTCTTCCAGACAACCATCAACGTCAAAGCATCTCCAACCATTATGGAAGACCAATCACCTAGCATGAACATGATGAACGTGGCCATGATACCAATGGTTTTGGCTTCATTACCAATGGTTCATCATTAACCCACAATCATCCACCATGTTTGGCATCAACAATTCTCCATAGAGTTGAACGAATGAAATCATGTTTGATGCTTGCACTATTTATAGGGTATTGTGTAGATTACCCATCACATACAATATTGATTACATAAACAATATTTCATGGTTGATGGTTGCGCGTTCATTGTGTTAATCTTTATTATTGATATCAAGTGCTACTGTATGCAGTATTGAACTAATGAATGCGGATGAACTACTAAGTGCTGGTTGTCCCACGTTGTCTCTAGTATCAGCTTTTTACAACCAGCGACCAGAAATCAGCCTCCATCCACTGCTCCTACTTATCCCCGACGATACCCTGGGATGAACCACCACATAACCATGATTAGATCCGGTACTAGTGACCAGAATAGCCATTATCAACCATTCACGAACCATTTTATCAAGCCATGATTAACCATCCTCAACCCCTCCTGACACAATTCACGCACCAAAATAATTACAAGCTGGGCCTCCAGCAATAGGTCACCTCCACAACTGGTCGAAAAAATTGTAGAAATCACCCCAGTTCAAGTAGTCAACCTGGTCAGATCCATGGGTTAACTACCAGTTGTAGGTCCCCAATCCAACAATTAGTTGAAATACTAATAGGTGTTAAACCCAGATCCAACAGCTCGGCTCGCCATGCGCCCTTGGAATGCCATGGTTCACCCCAGCAGCTGATCCCCAGCAGCGTCCCAGGCAGCCGCCGCAGCTCCACGCGCTCCTCGCGGGAGCGCAGCCCCGACTCGGGCGGCGAACGCACGGAGCGCCTGCGGTCGGTGGTGGTGCCCGACCGGGCGCTGCCGGGACGTGGCTCGCCCCGGGCGCCCGAGGTGAGAAGCTTGGGCCACTGGGCGGCACTGGCGCGCGGTTGGGAGGGCAGGGTGACTGGTGGATGGTTCAAGGGGCGGTGGGGTCAGGGATGGTGGGATCGCTGGAGGATGATGAATTTCTTGGGAAAATTGGGGGTGATCCCAACTTGAAGACTAGTGACTGGGCGATGTGAACAGCCAGGGAGACCCACAGCTGGCTACCCAACCATTGGTAAAGATTCCGCCAGTTGGACGAGTGGGAATTTGAGGACCCATCGCAATATGGTGGTCTCTTATCACTAATCATGGTTGAGAAACTAGATGATTAGTTAAACAACTGGATGTTAATCATGGTTAATCAACTGGGTGATTTCGGGCTACCCAATTTTTTGAGAAACACCCATATGGCTGTGGGTCAAAACCCCGTACCCCTGGTTCCCCACCATTAACCATTGTTTTCCCTATTATTGTTGGTGGAAATCCTCCATTATTGGTTGGTTAATATTGACTCATAGCCATATGAGTGCATGGGTGCTGCCCAAAATACTGGGGCCGCCTTTTGTTCCAGACTTGCGATATTCGCAGGTGATCCAGACCGTACCCATGGAGCACCGCTCCATATCCCGCTTTTTGGCTATAGCCGCCATAGCCATATTCGGGTAAATCATGGGGGATAATCACCAGAAATAGTTGAGAACAGGAACCATAACCAATAAGAATGTTTGATCATGTTTGATTAGTTGGTAACCATGATTAATGATCGTTAGTCATGGGGATAGGATAATCACCAATACGAAATGGTGTGGTTTTTGGATGTTTTTTGGCTGACAATAAGGGTTGATATGATATGGATCTCCGTTTACAACAGATTGTTTGAGGTGGGTGAATGTTGGTAGTCAACAATCTCGAGTTGGTTCATTGGTCAATTGATAGTGGTTCATGACGGTAAATGATAGCTGATAAAGGTTGAAGTACTTGATCGCGGTCAATTGTGGTTGATACATGTTGGTATGGCATAGCGGCGCTTAATGATAGTCAACGGATGTTAATGGCTGTAACTACCACTGACAACAATGGTTGCAAGTTAAGGACCAACAACAAGCAATTGTGGTTGATTGTTTATTATCAACGGTAACACTTATGTTGAGCTTGGTTTATTGAAACCTTTGACTTGAGAATCCCCCGGAGAAAAAAAGACACTGCTTTCATCTTCAACCTGTCTACCTCGGGGTTTTTGACATCGCGGGTTGGGATGGAAAGTAGATCCGGATCATTGAGAAGCAATCAGAAAAAGTAGTGGTATTGGTTTCAGTTCGGAGACTTTTTACACATCATTGGCAGTTATTGCTGGTTCCCCATACTATCAGTAAGAAGTACCATTGACCATCCCTATCCATTACTCTTGCCACTTTCATCTTCATGCAGTCACATATACTTTTCCAGTCACTCGCCGCATCCGTTGATGCTTGACCAAGGCATCACGTGCCTTGTTTGGTCCGGGAGGGTGAATCCAGTCCCCCCCTAAGCACTCCTGAATAATCTTCGTTTAGTCGGGGTTCCCACCTGAAGGTTTTTCCACTTTAGCTCATTCAATTTCGAAGACACATCAGCCCCGTTGAGATTATTTTATTTACATTCCACTGCAATTGAGTGATAGTCTTCGTTTTCAAACATCTTTGTGCCTAGCCATGATCTATGGCTGGTGGTGGCACCAAGTTATTGAAGCCTGGTAAGACAAGAAAAACATGATCCATGCGCAGGTAATCATGTGCCTGACCTGCCTGGCATTGATGGTGAATCGGGATTTACTATAGCATCCTATCCTGTGAGATTCGCAGTCAGACTTCGTATTAAACCATTCAAAAATTCTCAGAACAGTTATGAAACCACTCAGAAGCACCAGAGATTTGTAAAGCCGAACATAAGCAGGTTCCACCGTGGTTGAGATGTCGAGCTGGCTGACCGCAGTGATCCCCCGTGGGATGGATCCAACGGTTGGATCGTGGTGCAGAGTTCACCAAGGAGCAGACCGGAAGTCTTCTCTTTGCCTCTGAGCCAGGAGCGCTGTCTCCGCACCCCTGGGTCTGCCCGGGGGTGACATGCAAACAAGAGCAAACAAGAATTGCTTTCTTTTATCGAATTGTAATACGTACTGGTATTTGTATGCTCATGGTTGTGATCATCATGCGCAATCCCAACCTGTGCGGTTCCTGAGCGTTCAACCGTTTCTGCTGTTCATGCCCGCTTTGGATACTAAGCTGATTGAGCGATGATTTGCCAGCGATGAATATTGGTATGGATGTTGATAGCCCATTCAATGCTGGCAGATCCTGTCGAGGAGCCAGGAAAGGACGGCAACAAGAGCAACGCATTGATTGCTGAGCGCTTCAGCGCTTCATATTTCAATTCTTTGGATATTAGCACGGTGCGCAGATTGGGTGCTTTCAGGAGAGGGAAACTGATCGCAAACGCTTTACGCCCCAGACAACTATCATTGATTTCGTGCGAACTATTTGCTGGTTGGTGGTGTTAAACATGGCGGTTTCTCACAAAATAGGGGTAAGTACCCCCAAATTAGCCAATATCAATACTTGTATCAAACCAACCATTTTTGGGGCTCCCTCCTTTAACAAACCACCACATCTATTATTTTCAATAGTATTTGGGATAGTTGATTTGCTGCATTTTTTGAGATTCAGAGAGGTTGAAACCACCAACCAGTTTAGATTTGAGCAAGCAAATTTCAAGTTTCAATGTTTGCTGTTTCTCAAGCACAATCTGGTCAAAAAACATGTCGATGTTGTTGATTTGGTTGCGTGAAGGCGCCCTTTCGGTCGCATTTCTCATGACGAGATCCATTCATGAGTGCCAGGCCCAGGGTTCTGACCTGGGCACCTTTTCGCCAGGGCCGTGGTTTGTGAGTTGCGCAGCTCGTTTGCTTGGCTTGTCATACTGCAGTGGAAGGGCTGTGGCTGTGGTGGTTCACATTCTCCAGATCCAATGGAATGCAATAATCGGTTCCCAGTGTTGGGTTGGTTTCATCGTGATGATCAGGGGTACTTCTACCTTTGCACATGCCTGGGGTTGTTACAAAGGGATTACTATAATGAACAGCAGTTAAATCATGAATGGTTGGTGATTTGCCATCACATATAGGTTATTCCCATAGACCAACAAGACATCAGAGTAGGTTCCGCTTTGATGACATACCGCACCGCCGCTATGAGATGCTACTCGTGACGGGTACACAAAGCTGCACAGAAAGATAGTGCAATAGTGTAATTTATGATTTACTACTTGAAGTACATTGAAATACTAGATGAGTGGATTGAGGTTGCAGTTTCATGTTGTTCGGCGTTATTTGTTGGTAATGTCAAGGCCAGATTGAATGGATGGGAAATCCTTGCAGCCTGGACAGCTGGCAGGCTAGTCATGGCAATCGACCAAGCTCAGCAACTATTCTGATCACACGCTCACCTCAACCGACTTGTTAGTCCTTCCCCAGCAGATTTAAGACCAACTGGAAACAGCACTTTCCAGAAAGCTTGTGCACAATATATAGATATACCTGGGTACATAGATTAGACCAGATCGAAATGGATTGGATTATATAGACCAGATCGATGGACAGATACATTTGAGTGTTTAAGAGGTATCCTGCAGAATTAAACAGATTGATATACACAAGCGGTGGGGTTGAGTCCCATTATCCGGGAAAAAAGTCCCATCACCCGCGTGGCATGCCGGTTTGCAAAGAAGTCCCATCACCCGGAAAGAAGTCCCATCACCCCAAGCAAATCCCAATGGCACAGCGTGTCTCAGCAGACGCCTTTTTAGTCAAAGATTTGACGAAAAATGCGCGAAAGCGTGCGCACAGCAGCAAAGGACGCATGGTTCAAAGCAATGATCCGCATGAGTTCAGAAACAAATCGCAATGGCACATCGGCCGTCACGCACACAACCAAGCAACCCCAAGATTACCAAATCCCATTGGGACAGCGTCATTCACAACTTAAAGTAACATTAGCAAATCCGTGCCTCAGTAGTTGTTTGCGTTCAAAGACTTTGCAAGAATATTGCACGAGTCTGCTCCATGCGTGACCCCGCGCCGGTCCGGTCGACCAAACCAGGCGACCGAGACCATTTCCATAAAGGAATTTTCACATGAAGCAGCAACCCCCAATCCTGGGGAAATTTTCACATGAAAGGACAGCAGCTGCTGCTGCAATGAACAGCAGCAGCAAGGAAGAACAGCAGCAAGGAGGACCAGCAGCATTGAGGAACAGCATCGAGGAGGCACAAGAGCAGCAGCACCAAACTAATAAAACAATTCACAGCACCAGACTGGTGTCGAGGCTTGTTCAGAGCACATGTGAACCAATAGTGAATCATATTAATTACTGAATCTGTGAGAAACGCTGCGCGCGCATGATTTTTTAAATGACATCTTAGATTCAAAATCGTCAAATAAACAACCATAATTCATTGAAAACTATTACAAAACACTGCGCGCACGCAGGACTGATGCGACTTCTCGCGACATGATGCGACTTAACCTCGGCGCTTGTAGGTAGAGGAGGATAGGTTGGCAATGGTCGACAGATAGAGACCGACAGAGACAGACAAACAGATAGGTAGATAGATAGTTGGATAGTGGACCTTTATTTGTTTTAAAGGATCATTCTCTCAATTGAAAGGAGGTTGAATCAACATGCATATAGCCGCTCAAAAGGGCCCACTGCAACGTTACACCTTGTTTCAAACATGTCGGCCCAGGTGATACCATGGAAAGTAGTGGCAGTTTCTTTTGGGAATCAATCCAACGCAAGACTATATACTAGTGACTTACTGTAGTTCCATCCACGTACAATGGAAGCATGGCCCTGCCATGCCAGATCCCCAAAACCGATGTGCCAAGTTGCTGCGGGAGCTCGCGCACGGCCCAGCGGGATTCTGTTTCGAATTCAGACTCCTGCACAGGGCCCCCGTTAACACTCGAGGATACAGCTGCTACTTGATCCCGTCCTCAGCTGTCATCGCCACATCCACCAGTTCAGCCGCAGCTGTTAGTGGATGGCGATTGGCAACGTGAACAACCAGCCAGTTGAGACAGATTGAAATCAAAAATTATGAAAAATTGTGCCCGCTCCGACACCACATCCCAAAGCTGCTTCGTTTCTATGAGTTTGTAAACCGATTTCAGAACACCAACCACCAACCACAGATGGTGATAGCGATACACTCGAGTGGCTGACACGGCGTGTTGTCAACTCATCAAACATGGATGAACAATGATGAACATGCATAGGTCGCAGGGAATGTTTATGATACCGTAACGTGGTATGATTTTCCACTAGGGTATGATCGAAAGTCATTTGCTTATGTGATAATCTAGGATTGCTTCTAGGTCGTTTTAAACCTTTGTGATTTTCACTAGTATTCACCAACGGTGTTTGATACACCGATATGTTTCAAAGGAATTTGGTCAACCACCAAGCAGATGGGTTTTTTACTTTATCCAAGACAAAAGTTGGTATTCTTCAGTGGAAATCGCTGGTCAAGCAGTAAAGATGGATGCGAAATGATCACAAGTCACTGGTTCATGCGCAGCCTCACAAGGTTGCCAAACCCTGGTGACAAGCACACGTGGTCTTGAAAGGTTGAGTTACGAAATAGTTTATCGTTAGTCCATTAAATAACCACATGCCACTG
Source organism: Symbiodinium kawagutii (assembly GCA_009767595.1). NCBI lineage: Eukaryota > Dinophyceae > Suessiales > Symbiodiniaceae > Symbiodinium > Symbiodinium kawagutii. Next base: position 21,881 of record VSDK01009798.1, read on the forward strand.
GTCAAGATAACAACATCTCCTAATATAGTTTTGAATGTCATTCCTGACGGTTGCTGAATTGCAAATTCCATGAGATTCAGAACGTTTGGAGTAAGCTTGGCAAGGTCATCCCCGCTACGATCAACGAACCTAATTCCTTCCCGAACCTGAGGGACGATCATTCCAACACAAGGATTCCTTGCGCCGAAATAAGTTTTTGTTGGGATCAGAACGCACTCATCAGCATATGCTGCTTTCTCAAGAAAGGGGCACTTCCAAAACTGTATGTTTTTGGGATAAGTGATGCAAACACAACTGCAGTTATCGGCAATGATTGCTCTTTGGTGGCTTTCAAACATCCTTCTATTTTCCCAGAAACATCTGTAATTTTCCCTCAGATGGTTGGAATGGGGTCCATATTTTCCCTACGTGCTAAGCAAAAGAATACAGATGGTTGGTTGACTGATTGGTGCCGCACAGCCGCTGGGGAGGTGCCTCACAACAAGGAACAGTGGTTGACTGATCGATCTGGGGTGAAACCGGCCAGCTGCAGATGAAGAAATGCAGCCAGAGGATATCTATTCCCTTTGTGGATACCAGGGGGTGGCCGCAGGCCATTGAGTATCATGATGACCAGCGGCAAAACCTCGCATTGATTCGGAAAAGGATGAACAGCTTTCGGTTAGCAGATGTTCTCCAATTTTTATGTGTAGCAATGTCAAATCTATGTCTTTGTGTCAATGATTTGATTTCGGGAAGTGAGGAAATGAAGCATGATTTGGCCGTTTGAGGCGGGACAGACAGCGTTACATTGACATGCCCTCGCTTATTCGAGTTGGCATGCACGTATACGGCTGTTTCCAAAAGCAATGGAAACCGTAGATGTGGGATTTCCGTTTGGAAACGAAAGGCTGGCCCCAACATCTATAGTAACTATAGTATTTCTCGGAGCAAACATGTTTGTATTCCGTCCGTTTTTGGAAGCATCCGGCGTCCACATGTGCCCAGAGACGCGCTTGCAAAAGTCTCAGGTGGTTGGGAAGTTCCGAAGGAGACCCCCACAATTCCTTTTCCCGAAACCTTCTGTGGTCCTGAATGTGATTCCTTTCCCAACTGGGTTTGTCAGGGTGACGGGTAGGTTGAACAGATGTTGGCAGAATCTCTCAGACCCCATGAAATATGTGGCTTGTGCTTGTCGTTGCGTTTGTTGTTGCTGTTGCAGTTGCTGCTGCTGGTGCTTTGTTGCTGCTTTGTTGCTGCTGTTGTTGTTGGTAGCGTAGTGGGGTTGACATGACTACTGTTGTTGTTGCTATTCTTTGTGGCTGGTTTCAACCAACAAGCAATACCCATATACCCTAGTTCCATCATATGAAATAACATTTGACTTGATACAACAAATACAACCCACACGCTGAAGCCATTGGAAGCATGATTAGAATTTCTTGTACACACAAGAAGCACATTGACCCGAAAATTTCATGCGAAATTCACAAATTGGCAAGAAAACTTATTTCTTTCAGAGAGCCCGATGACAGGTTAAACATAAATATTGTACCTACGATAACAACGACATTATCCGAAAATATATTAATTAGATTATATTAAATAATATTTAATGTTGTATATGTATGTATTACTACTACTAGCGTTAAGTCGTATCAGCTTGCAGAAGTCGTATCGATAGGCCGTGCGTGCTGGTAAGAATTAAATTTTAGATATCTTGTTACTGCTAAATATTCTTGGAATATTCCTTTTGCGGCCGTGTACTACACGAGAGATTTTTTTCTTGGTCACCGCCCTTGCTGCTTAATGATTGGTGCTTGCTGCTTGTTCTACTCCTTGCTGCTACTGCTGCTGGTGCTGCTCTCATGAAGTGGCTATATTAAAAGCGAGTCTCGGTCGCCCTGTTTGGCGCTCACGGGTTGGATGTCATTGTCCTCGCTTAGTAGGGCACAGATCTTGTTGATTCCTTGGCCCAAATACATTGAAGAAGTTGAGGCTGTACCAATGGGATTTCCATCCCGGCGATGGAAAGTTAAGGCTGTATCAAATAAATTTCTATCCCAATAATAAAAATATAATTAATTTTTTACATAATTATATTAATAAAATTTAATAATATTTATTTATATTTAATATAAAAATATAAAACTATAATATTGTTTTTTTTTTTAAGCGGATAAAATATAATATAAAATTTAAAAATTATTATATTATTAATTTTAATTTAAATTATAATATAAAAAAATATATATATTTTTATTTAAATTATATTAATAAATTTTAATATAATATTTAATTTTTTTTTATTTTTTTTAAATATATCTATAATATTGTATTCCGTTT
>VSDK01009798.1:27128-46517 GCA_009767595.1 Symbiodinium kawagutii
CGGTGTGGCACTTTGTAGCATCTCAGCATGTCTCATGACGCTTCCCAAGTCCACTTTGCGTGGCAGGCGCGCTCGATTTTGCACAGGTGTGTTGGTGTGGTGTGTTGGTGTGGTCGGCAGTCAGGTCCCCGTACCATTGGGGGAAGCGTGTGGAGGTGGTTATTTTACGTGGCCTAGTGTGACCTGTAACCTCATTGTGCGTAACAGGCGTGGCGCTTTGTAGCATCTCAGCATGTCCCATGACGTATCCCAAGTCCACTTTGCGTGGCAGGCGCAATAAATTCTGCGCTCGTGTGTTGGTGCTGGTATGTTGGTGTGGTACGCAGTAAGGCCCGTACCATTGGGGGAAGCATGTGGAGGTGTCCCATGATGTGTCCACAGTCCACTTTCGCGGTCCGGCAGTAATGCCCGTACCATTGGGGGAAGCGTGTGGAGGTGGTTATTTTGCGTGGCTTTACATGACCTGCAACCTTGTTTTGCATGACAGGTGTGGCGCTTTGTAGCATCTCAGCATGTCCCATGACGGGTCCCAAGTCCACTTTGCGTGGCAGGCGCAATAGATTCTGCACTGGTATGTTGGTGGGGTGTGTTAGTGTGGTAGGCAATAAGGCCCGTACCTTTGGGGGAAGCGTGTGGAGGTGTCCCATAACGTGTCCAAAGTCCACTTTCGCGGTCGGGCAGAAAGGCCCGTACCATTGAGGGAAGCGTGTGGAGGTGTGTGGGTGTGGTGTGGTGTGGTGTGTTAGTGTGGTGTGTTGGTGTGGTGTGGTGTGGTGTGGTGTGGTGTGGTGTGGTGTGGTGTGGTATGGTGTGGTATGGTGTGGTGCTGTGGTGTGCTGTGGTGTGCTGTGGTGTGGTGTGGTGGTGTGGTGCGGTGTGGTGCGGTGTGCTGTGGTGTGCTGTGCTGTGCTGTGCCGTGGCGTGCTGTGGTGTGTTGTGGTGTGTTGGTGTGGTGTGGTGTGGTGTGGTGTGGTGTGGTGTGGTGTGGTGTGGTGTGGTGTGGTGTGGTGTGGTGTGGTGTGGTGTGGTGTGGTGTGGTGTGGTGTGGTGTGGTGTGGTGTGGTGTGGTGTGGTGTGGTGTGGTGTGGTGTGGTGTGGTGTGGTGTGGTGTGGTGTGGTGTGGTGTGGTGTGGTGTGGTGTGGTGTGGTGTGGTGTGGTGTGGTGTGGTGTGGTGTGGTGTGGTGTGGTGTGGTGTGGTGTGGTGTGGTGTGGTGTGGTGTGGTGTGGTGTGGTGTGGTGTGGTGTGGTGTGGTGTGGTGTGGTGTGGTGTGGTGTGGTGTGGTGTGGTGTGGTGTGGTGTGGTGTGGTGTGGTGTGGTGTGGTGTGGTGTGGTGTGGTGTGGTGTGGTGTGGTGTGGTGTGGTGTGGTGTGGTGTGGTGTGGTGTGGTGTGGTGTGGTGTGGTGTGGTGTGGTGTGGTGTGGTGTGGTGTGGTGTGGTGTGGTGTGGTGTGGTGTGGTGTGGTGTGGTGTGGTGTGGTGTGGTGTGGTGTGGTGTGGTGTGGTGTGGTGTGGTGTGGTGTGGTGTGGTGTGGTGTGGTGTGGTGTGGTGTGGTGTGGTGTGGTGTGGTGTGGTGTGGTGTGGTGTGGTGTGGTGTGGTGTGGTGTGGTGTGGTGTGGTGTGGTGTGGTGTGGTGTGGTGTGGTGTGGTGTGGTGTGGTGTGGTGTGGTGTGGTGTGGTGTGGTGTGGTGTGGTGTGGTGTGGTGTGGTGTGGTGTGGTGTGGTGTGGTGTGGTGTGGTGTGGTGTGGTGTGGTGTGGTGTGGTGTGGTGTGGTGTGGTGTGGTGTGGTGTGGTGTGGTGTGGTGTGGTGTGGTGTGGTGTGGTGTGGTGTGGTGTGGTGTGGTGTGGTGTGGTGTGGTGTGGTGTGGTGTGGTGTGGTGTGGTGTGGTGTGGTGTGGTGTGGTGTGGTGTGGTGTGGTGTGGTGTGGTGTGGTGTGGTGTGGTGTGGTGTGGTGTGGTGTGGTGTGGTGTGGTGTGGTGTGGTGTGGTGTGGTGTGGTGTGGTGTGGTGTGGTGTGGTGTGGTGTGGTGTGGTGTGGTGTGGTGTGGTGTGGTGTGGTGTGGTGTGGTGTGGTGTGGTGTGGTGTGGTGTGGTGTGGTGTGGTGTGGTGTGGTGTGGTGTGGTGTGGTGTGGTGTGGTGTGGTGTGGTGTGGTGTGGTGTGGTGTGGTGTGGTGTGGTGTGGTGTGGTGTGGTGTGGTGTGGTGTGGTGTGGTGTGGTGTGGTGTGGTGTGGTGTGGTGTGGTGTGGTGTGGTGTGGTGTGGTGTGGTGTGGTGTGGTGTGGTGTGGTGTGGTGTGGTGTGGTGTGGTGTGGTGTGGTGTGGTGTGGTGTGGTGTGGTGTGGTGTGGTGTGGTGTGGTGTGGTGTGGTGTGGTGTGGTGTGGTGTGGTGTGGTGTGGTGTGGTGTGGTGTGGTGTGGTGTGGTGTGGTGTGGTGTGGTGTGGTGTGGTGTGGTGTGGTGTGGTGTGGTGTGGTGTGGTGTGGTGTGGTGTGGTGTGGTGTGGTGTGGTGTGGTGTGGTGTGGTGTGGTGTGGTGTGGTGTGGTGTGGTGTGGTGTGGTGTGGTGTGGTGTGGTGTGGTGTGGTGTGGTGTGGTGTGGTGTGGTGTGGTGTGGTGTGGTGTGGTGTGGTGTGGTGTGGTGTGGTGTGGTGTGGTGTGGTGTGGTGTGGTGTGGTGTGGTGTGGTGTGGTGTGGTGTGGTGTGGTGTGGTGTGGTGTGGTGTGGTGTGGTGTGGTGTGGTGTGGTGTGGTGTGGTGTGGTGTGGTGTGGTGTGGTGTGGTGTGGTGTGGTGTGGTGTGGTGTGGTGTGGTGTGGTGTGGTGTGGTGTGGTGTGGTGTGGTGTGGTGTGGTGTGGTGTGGTGTGGTGTGGTGTGGTGTGGTGTGGTGTGGTGTGGTGTGGTGTGGTGTGGTGTGGTGTGGTGTGGTGTGGTGTGGTGTGGTGTGGTGTGGTGTGGTGTGGTGTGGTGTGGTGTGGTGTGGTGTGGTGTGGTGTGGTGTGGTGTGGTGTGGTGTGGTGTGGTGTGGTGTGGTGTGGTGTGGTGTGGTGTGGTGTGGTGTGGTGTGGTGTGGTGTGGTGTGGTGTGGTGTGGTGTGGTGTGGTGTGGTGTGGTGTGGTGTGGTGTGGTGTGGTGTGGTGTGGTGTGGTGTGGTGTGGTGTGGTGTGGTGTGGTGTGGTGTGGTGTGGTGTGGTGTGGTGTGGTGTGGTGTGGTGTGGTGTGGTGTGGTGTGGTGTGGTGTGGTGTGGTGTGGTGTGGTGTGGTGTGGTGTGGTGTGGTGTGGTGTGGTGTGGTGTGGTGTGGTGTGGTGTGGTGTGGTGTGGTGTGGTGTGGTGTGGTGTGGTGTGGTGTGGTGTGGTGTGGTGTGGTGTGGTGTGGTGTGGTGTGGTGTGGTGTGGTGTGGTGTGGTGTGGTGTGGTGTGGTGTGGTGTGGTGTGGTGTGGTGTGGTGTGGTGTGGTGTGGTGTGGTGTGGTGTGGTGTGGTGTGGTGTGGTGTGGTGTGGTGTGGTGTGGTGTGGTGTGGTGTGGTGTGGTGTGGTGTGGTGTGGTGTGGTGTGGTGTGGTGTGGTGTGGTGTGGTGTGGTGTGGTGTGGTGTGGTGTGGTGTGGTGTGGTGTGGTGTGGTGTGGTGTCTTACCAGGAGTGTCTCACCAAGAGTGTCCCACCAAGAGTGTCTCGCCAAGAGTGGCCCACCAAGAGTGTCTTACAAAGACTGTCTCACCGAGAGTGTCTTCCCAAGAGTGTCTTCCCAAGAGTGTCCCACCAAGAGTGTCTCACCAAGAGTGTCTTACCAAGAGAGTCCGACCAAGAGTGTCTCACCAAGAGTGTGTTACTCAGAGTGTCTCGCCAAAAGTGTCTTACCAGGAGTGTCTCACCAAGAGTGTCCCACCAAGAGGGTCTCGCCAAGAGTGGCCCACCAAGAGTGTCTTACAAAGACTGTCTCACCGAGAGTGTCTTATCAAGAGTGTCTTCCCAAGAGTGTCCCACCAAGAGTGTCTTACCAAGAGTGTCTTACCAAGAGAGTCCGACCAAGAGTGTCTCACCAAGAGTGTGTTACTCAGAGTGTCTCGCCAAAAGTGTCTTACCAGGAGTGTCTCACCAAGAGTGTCCCACCAAGAGTGTCTCGCCAAGAGTGGCCCACCAAGAGTGTCTTACAAAGACTGTCTCACCGAGAGTGTCTTTCCAAGAGTGTCTTCCCAAGAGTGTCCCACCAAGAGTGTCTCACCAAGAGTGTCTTACCAAGAGAGTCCGACCAAGAGTGAGAGCATTCGGGTTCGTGGGCTTCATCTTGTTTTTAAATAATATGTATATCCAGATTATCCAGCAGTATGGTTATATATTCAATTTTTGGTTTTATAGTTATATATGTACCGAGGTAACAAAAATTTCCGAAAATTTTTAAATTTTAATATGGGTCAAAATAGAAAACGTCCGATTTTTTTCCAAAAATTTAAAAATTTCAAATAATATCCAAAATATAATAATTTTTTAATAATTTTATCCTTGGAAATTTAAATTTTCCAAAAATTATTGCTTTTTGGTCAAACCTTAGAAAGGTCAAAAACACCCAGGGTATAAGAAAAATACCTTCCGAAAAAGGAAATAAAGAGAAACAAAGAAAGAAATCCTTTTTATCCAAAATATGAATTTTTTAGAAAAATTCGGGGTAATTATCCCAAAATATTCCGAATATTTAGTTGTTTTAAATAATATCCAAAAGTAGAGATTTTTCAAATAATTTAAAATTTTAAAGTATATTAAACCTATATCCAAAGTAAATTCGAATTTAAGTAGTACCATTTTATTTACTTATAAATAAAATAATATATATTATATTTTTTAATTTTATTTTAATAATTTAATAAATTAAATAAATAAAAATAATTAAAATAAAAAATATATATAAAAAATAAATATTTTATATTTATAAAATAAAATATATTTAAAATATTTAAAAAAATAAATATATATATTTTAAAATATTAGTTAATTAATTAATTAATATTTAATTAATTTAATATATATATATATATATATATATTAATAAAAAAATAAAGTTATAAGTTATTAAAAAATATATATATTATTATTTATTTAAAATATTACTATATTTATTATTTTTTGTAATATATTTTTTTTATATAAAAATAAGATTAGTATATAATATTTTATTAATATATATTTTAGTTTAAATTTTTCTTAAGAGTAATAAATTAGTATTATTTTATAATATTTTTTTTTTTTTTAAATCTAATTTTAATATCTATGGTCTGTCGGCGCGATTTCTTCCGTTGGGAGTATGACTTTAATATAAAAAAATATTAAATAAATCCAGATATCTAGAAAAGTAAATTATTTAACTATTATAAAACCCTCTTTGAGGGAGTGGGTATTTCTTTTTAGTTATTTCTTAATTACAGTAATTTCTGTACCGTTTCCGGCAATTTCCTTAGTTCATCCATGGGTGTCTTAGCGCAATTTATCATCAGACCGCTTCAATGTCTTAATTTGATAGGTTCGTATAAATCCATACTTCATATTAATTTATCATAATCAATCAACCTACCAATTTTTCAGAAACTCCTCTGGAGACTTGGGAGGGGGAAGCTTTCTTATTGGATCTTACATGATCTTACTAGTAGGATCGGAGCACCAAGCTCTTCCACCAAGCCCTTCCACCAAGCCCTCTTAGACTGAATTCACTGGACCAAAAAGTCCTTGACACCGTCCAAGGCGCCCATTCATCAGCGTTCTCCACAAAAAGGCGTAGCGCACCACCTGCATAAAAGCCTGGTGCTGCCACCGGTTCGGCAAGGTGGCTGGCGGCCACGGAAAATTTCAGGGTGACCTTCATCAGGGACCAAAAGATATATCAAGATCATCAAGGGACCAAGCACGCCCTCCCCACGTCAGCCAAGCATGGAGTGATTGCTGTGCCAATTCCAAATGCATCTGCTTGCTGCTTGGGTGAGGTAGCGTTCCTCCACTTGGTTTGATATCGTTAATGTCTGTACATGCCTTTTCTTAGGGCAAGCCTTGCTCCAGCAATTTTGGCAGCGTACTCAAAAATGTGAAGCAGTGTTCCAGCTTGATTTTGACCAACAACTTCTCCAACAAGGCATCGCAAGAGGGTTTTTCGGAAATCCGATTCTTTCACTCGGTATTTTGGTTGACTGTTGGGATCCCTTCATGCTAAACTTCTAAGAATTTACCATATCTGCCATCCATCAGCACTAAGTCAGCTCGGTCACACACGCACACCAACAGAGATAACGACATCAACTGAACAAAAAATCGTAGCACGAGCAGTGTTTCCGGATCAAATTTGCGAATATCTTTTTAGAGCGACATTGCATGACGTTGATGATCAACAGCGCCGTTGACACCGGCTGGTTGATATGAAATAATGTGCATAGAATGTCATTAGTTGAGAATGGCTGACATTGCCTGATGACACAAACAAATCAAACAAAGTGGGCAACACTTGCCTTGAAGCATATTCAACTCTGTTCCTGGCCACGGTGATTTCTTAATTCTTGTCATTTTGTATGCGTTGTATGCACGAGCTACCCCACCGTTGGTCGGCTGTAGCGACCCTGCACAGGTCAAGTTGCCCGTTGTTTGTTGTCAGCTGCCCCTCCGTGGCCGCCCTCGATGTTCTCGTAGTAGAAGACGTTCTCCTGTCCCAAGGGCTGCTCCCATGAACTCATCCAATCTGCTTCCCAGCCTTGGCGCTGGGATGCTCAAGGAGCTTGGCCACCATCTTCCGGGCATGACCTGCACGCACAAATGCCCGGCTGCCTTAATGGCAAACATGTAGAGATTCACGTTCCGTATAGGAATCTGCCAAGCATACATGCACATTCACAAATGAATGTATAGATACATAGATCATATATGTGATGTACCTGCTTGCATCTATTGAAACAAATTGAAATATGTGCATGTGTTCATTTGCAAATGTGTATGATCTCATCAGTCCTCATCACCCCAGCATATCAACCAGTGTAATCATGCTTGATAGTGAGGTTGAAATCATGTTATCATGGTAATCTTGACATGTTCCAGCAAGAATATCAATGACCTTTCCCGGTCCCAGTGCTACTTTTTGTCCCTGCCTCCCCGTCACACATAACGCGTTGAACGCACATGTTCACACACACATAGATGCGATATATCATATACCTCTCTCTCCATCGTATAGATATTTATTTATTTATTTTTATATATGTAAATAATTAAATAAACAAATAGATATATATATATATAAAAAGATATATACATACATGTGTGTGTGTAGTACGTGCCGGCATGGGTGAATACCCAGGCATCTAGTGGGACGATGGCGAAGCTGTGGTTGAGTGATGGTTCAGGATGGCACAAGCACAGCTATCGAAGTGATTGGGACATCATCAAGAATGGTTGATCGTAGCGCAACCCAAATAACCAGCCATATGGTGATTTCTCATGATTTCTCAAAATAGGGGTGCCCCAAAAATGGTCGGTTTAGTACTATAAACGCTTGATGTTGGATGATTTGGGGGGTCCTCAATTTTATTCAATTTTAAGAAACCAGCCATATCTGTAGCGGCCCAGTGTTGTTAACTCACTCAGAAATGTGTTGCAAACTATGCATGGCAAATCTCTATCGCCATCTCCAGTACTGCCAAAGGCGCGAGCAACAGTCGCGGTCACACCACAGTCAAGTTAGCTGTTTACCCGTGCCACTTAATTATGGTAGATTGTTATGGAAACTATTTTACTATTTACTGGGGTGTATCCCCTGTTAGTGATGAATGATGGCTTAGAATTTAGAAGAACGGGTTGATGATGCTGGCAAATAATGATTCACATGGGGCAGTTCGCAAAGTAATCAAAAACATCATGGACCCCCGGTAGGATAAATGGCGAGGTGGCCAAATCTTCCTTCACAAGCATGATGAAAAACACCCGTGTACTGTGCACTACCTTGTCAGACCAAAAGTATCCAAAAGAAAGAGCAAGGCATACCGAGGCAGTGTGAAGCTTACGTGTCCTGCAGTGTCGCTGCCAAAAATGGCCCGGCCAGCTATTAACCTGGAATTCACCAACCATTCAACAGCTACTGACCAGCCATTAGCCAAGCATAAACCAATCATAAACCAATAATTAACCACTCATTATAAAATTATGGTAATGCCATCCATTGACTGACCGGCGCTCTCAACCGTCCCAGTCACCTGGGTGAACGCGATCATCTTTCGTGGACGTCATGAACCTGGGAAGCCAACTGGCGAAGAAAGCGCTCGTGGTGTAGCTCAAATGACTGGTGTAGCTGATACATATGCGTGGCACCGGGCCATGTTGATGACCTCCCTACTTGATGGTAGCACACCATCTGCTCGTTATTTAATTCATGATAGTTGCTTACCCACCATCTTTGGAGAGCATTGCCATGTTCCAAAAGAGCTCTTTGCCCTTTGAGTATTGAATGATACTAATGATAATGATGATAGGTTTACTCTTATTTATCAGGGTTTTCCAAATCATAGGTTTCTGATAACACCCTCAGAATCAGGTTTACTCTTGACTCTTGATTGGAAGAAGATTGGGCCATCCAATTTCTTGGTCTTCCACTCGCGAATGGCTTGGCTTCAGCACCAATGGTGCAGTTGGTTGCTGGTACCCCTCTGGTTCTGGTTCTACAGGTATTGTATAGGTATTGTGCCTTCCTTACCTTGGTCAACCCCAAGATGCAGCAGAACCTGCGCCAGCCAACCTGCTCAGCACCTCCGAGACATTGCTGTGAGAATGATGCTTGGGGGGCTGAGCGGACTAATAAACCTTAGTTCTTATGGGATGGGTCACTGGGTAGGCTTGTCTTACCATGATAGAGCTGAAGAAAACCCCGGCAAGGTCTTGTCAAACACATTCGATTGAGCATGATTGAGGGATCAGAAATACAAGTACAACAAACAAAACATATGCTACCTGCTTGTAAAACGCATGCAACGGGAGCCAGCCTGGAACACTTTGGTGATAAGCGGCTTGTCACATGTAAGCAGGCTGACAAGAGACAGGGCCGACGGATATGTGGCATCTTCCTGAGTCGCTGCGGCTGGCTCTCTCCGTTCAACCGGCATGCAACATGCAGAAAGGTCGGTCTAGCGGGAAATCTTTATATACAATAATGTTGGTTTCTGATTAGTGTAACCCCCCTAAAGTAATGAAAATAGATGAAACCAACAGGTAGATACTAATCAGAAACCAACATTACTCAGTGGGATACAATGCTTATAGATTCCAATCCATATCTTAAGGAGTGGCTGTGGGAATCTGAAATATCCTAGTTCCGTCTAATTTGACCAGCCAAAAACGAATCAAGCTCGCTCGAAAACAATAACCTTTAATCTTCAAGAATAAAAAGCATTCCAGTCCATCTCAAAACAGAACCGACTGCCTTAGTCTGTCAAAATCGAGTGGTCGCTTTGTTGGGAGATTTCATGGAATAATGTAGGATAATTATTCAACATTATTCAACCATGAATCACCTTGAACTAGCCATTAATCATCAATCATTGAAATCACCATTGTTGAAGTTGAGTATTAACCAGCCATATCATCACTTCAACCAAGCAGATCGCAAAGTCCTCAGAGTGGCCCAAGATCATTGTGGAAAGGGTTGATTGGCCCTAGGTCAAAACAAAAACATACTTGGACGTGTCCCCTTAGAAAATCAAGATTTCAGCAGTATGTTCGGCCTGCACGAACCATACAAATCACATCTGAAGCAGGGGCTGCGATGGGCTGCCCGCAAAAAGTTCCCGCAGCGGGGTCGAAGGCTCAGCGATACAGAGTGGAAAGCCTGCACATGGATCCTCCACGAACGGCACACTAAAAAGGTACATTTTTGGAAGCTAAGAGCTTGACATAGCTTGACCCTCCCAGGGGGATGACCAGTTTCCTGAGCAAACGCTGGTGGTGTCCATCTTAGTCTTCAGCCTACGTTACGCGCATCCCAGAGCCTAGGCATGACGAACCATTCCAGGCTCCAACTGCCATGGAAATCTCAGCGATCCCACGCCCACGCCATCCCTCAACACAGATGGTTTTTGTTGGAACCGTTCCTTGGGAATACAACCCGCAACCCCCCAGTCCACAGCTGTCGCTGTGAATGGCTCCCTGGTGGGACATCGCTGCTTCGTGTGGTCGCTGCGTCAAGGCACTTTGACCAAATGATATGGTGAGTATCGATGCAGAAACTCATCCCAGTCGCTGGTACTGGGATCACCTGATCATGGGAAGAGGTTGGTGAACAACTGAGGGTTGATGGTGAAGGGGTGATGATTCGCTGAAGTGATGGTGAATAAGGGGTGATCATTCGCTTAAGTGATGGTTGATGAAGATGGATGAAGGTGGACGAGGGTCGATAATGAATCGTCATCTTTCGTGATGCTAAAGGATGGCAGATTGAAGTGATACGGAAAAATGATTAATTAATGATGGCTAATCACGGCTCATGATGCTTGAGTGTGATCAGTGGTGATTAATGATGGTTAACCATAATTCATGGTGGTTGATGATTGCTAATGGCTGGCTAGTGATTCATCATGGTCAATTGTGGGCGATCAATGATGGTAAATTATACAGAGGGGGCAAAATAGCAGAAGCTTCACCAACTATACCCACCTTCGAAGTGCCTGCACGTGAAGCCATTAATAGATTTTCCTTTACGTGTTTTTGCTTGGCGTAGGTTGGGGGTACCGCCATGCTTTGACACAGCCATGCGACCCTGGAGGTAAAAATGACCAACATGGACCATTGCTATCACCCCCTATGAAAAATATTAGTCCACAAATCATTTGTTAGCTATTGGGGAACACAAAAAAAGTTTACAACCAGCAGCCAGCAATACTCAACAATGCTTCTTTTGAGGATATGGTGTCCCCCAATGCCCATTGCGCTTCTTTTGTCCTCGTATGCTGCATGAGAGCTGCAGTACCAAACGTGGTGTACCCCCAAATTTGCCACGCAACTTTGATCCTTTCTTGTGGAAAGTCTAAGTGACTATAAATAAACTCCTTTTGGATATGTTCCATGATCCATGGTCAATATTTACACCGCAGCTGCTTTGGTCACTGAATTTCCCAAGGATATTCAGTAGAACATCTGTTTTGTCATCCCATTCTTTACCACTAGGATGGCCGCCCATCATCCTCTATTGGTCACTAAAACTCATATTAAGCACAGTTCCTATACTATTGATTGGTTATATCAAGAATTGTATCATTGATATATCCCTTGAATTGTTGCTTATCAGTAGCTCTATCCCTGTTGAACTGTTGTGGCGAAAAATCCCTATTGCCATCCCTCTTCCTGTTGCTTCTCACCGGCCTTCCACCTGGCAGCCCAGCAGCCATACTCACCCATCCAACTGGCTCCAGCAAGCAGCTTGCTGAAGCGTTTCCTGGGACGAGCAGGGGGATCAAGGAGGTGAATTGTGGGGGCAGTACTGGTGGATGCTGGAAAAAACAAGGTATTAGGATATCAACTGATATAATATTAGCATAGTACCTTTTATTAATGAGATCACTGGTATTAATGATCAATGTCAGTGATCAAAGAAGTACTTAACAAAAGGAATCTGGGTGAGTAGTGGTAGCTCGCTCATGGACCGCACCCCATGGGACCCGTGAACATGTTGACCCCTATAAGCACTGGATTTTAACCCCTTAACCATGGTAAATGTAAGCGCTTAGGAAGCCTGGTTAGTTAGGACAGCACAATTTGGTGGTCACTTGTGCCGAGCTTCATGTCAAGCAAGGGCACCTGACAAACGACAGCGCCCAACTGTTCCCGCTTCTCTCGCACCAACCTAAGTTGACACACGCACACCCCGGGGGAGTGACCGACAAGAGTGATGGCAGTGCAATGCTGAGATGTTTAGCCAACATGGAGTGTTTCTGATTTTATTGGCAAATCCACGGACATCCATATTAGTAAACCACGACCCGTTTACCTTCAATAGCTTGTGATTTCTACCGCACTTGGATGCTCGAATATACATGGATCTAACATACTTCGGGTGTAGGATCAGTTGCAACCCAATCATCCCATAGATGTGGAACGAGTCACTGGATGATCGCAACGCTGCGACCCAAGTCTAGTCAACGATGGTCCGATGGTCAATGTCTATCACTCTACTGCGGAGTTATGTACGTAAAAAGCGAATGCCAACCCATGATTAGTAAACCCCTGGTTGATTAATAGGCGGTATCCCCTAAAAGCCTTGGTTTATGATTCAAATGGAAACCCCCAATTAATCAACCACAGGTTTTTGATTCCGGGGTTGCTATTTTTGACAAACATCACCCTTTTTAATCAACACCCTGGCACACAAACCCCGAGTTGGTACTCAGTGGCTTGGCGGCACTGCGGAAAAAAAACTATCTCCCCTGTACCTGTCTATGATGTCCTTCTCAAAGACGCGGTCAAGCAAAAAATATCAAGCAAAATCTAGCTAATCTAGTTTGTTGTGATAATGTCGCGGTAGTGCCTGCTTCAGAGATTTCCCGTGGATAATGACAAAAAAACACCCGAAGACAGGAGTCACAGCTCTGCTGAACCACTTAGAGATATCTTAGAGAATAAACTTAATATCCTTAGCGCTACTGATGTTAGCAGCATAGTGACCACCAGCATCCCGCGCCAACCGCCAGAAAGTCCAAGGAACATGTTTCCAACCTCAGAAGGTACGGTCAGTCGAAGGGTATGTCATTTGGTGTGAAGCCTCTCCGGCATAGACCCCGAAAATAAATCTTGAAGGGCGATTCACATCCCAATTAATTTGTTTTGCCTAAATTCTGCGATGCTTGGCCATGTGTCAAAGAAGGTGCTAGCCAGTTGGATTGCAAGGGGATACAAGCTTAGGCTGCTTCCAGAAGGTCAACCAACTGATTCAAACATCGGCACGTTGTCTCGTGCAACACATAGCCAGAAAAAAAAATCATTTCATGAGGGGATGATGATGCTAATCACCATGACGATGACGATGATGCTGATGATGATGATGATGATGGTGATGATGATGATGATGATGATAATGATGATGATGATGGTGATGATGATGATGATGATGATGATGATGATGATGATGATGATGATGATGACATGATGACAACGAGGAAAATGAGCATGGTGGTGATAATTCTGGTCACAGCGACAAAAGCAGGCATGATGATTGACGATGAACAAGTGTCTGCAACATGTCTACTACATCCAATGAGATAATTCCAGCTTCCAACCATAGGACATTGCCTCCACACTTCAGGTGGATCAGTGGGGAAAATTGCCCCCTTCCTTTGGACCCCAAACAGTGGAGTAATGCTGCAACGCTGTCCAATGACCAAGTTTTAGGAGTAATGATGGCTGGTTGGTGCCACCAACTGGGTGGTTACCCGG
The DNA here is from genome assembly GCA_009767595.1 of Symbiodinium kawagutii. Taxonomy (NCBI): domain Eukaryota; class Dinophyceae; order Suessiales; family Symbiodiniaceae; genus Symbiodinium; species Symbiodinium kawagutii. The sequence continues at coordinate 40,563 of VSDK01009798.1, forward strand.
TTACCCTATGAATATTAGTCAACCAACCATTTCAAACCACCAAATGGATCCAAACGGTAGCGACTGCGACGAATGATGCACCACTTTCTCCACAGCAAGTCCTCTCCGGCGAAGCCGCCGGACACCAGCCCGCACGCACTCCCCCCGTAGCACCACTCATGGGAAGTGGTGTCTGACCCTGGTGAAATCAGGCTAAGATATGCTAAGATTGTGAACCATGTGAATCAGGATGCACCCTTCTTAGCCAATATCAGCGTCATGATTCCCATCGAAACCATCAATGGACGATCGGGTCAGAAGTATGTAATCGTCAATTAACCATCACTTAGCCATCAACTCACGATTTCCATCAAACTTGCCCATCATTTACCATCATCCGACACCAAGCATATGCAACCACCATCCAACATGGTGTAGGTGACGTATGATAGACATGGAGGTAACCCGGCGGACCCAGGGACAACCCATAGATGCCAAGGGAAACCCAGGGATGCCCCAGGGATACCAAACAGCAAACCCCGGGTTGCTCCAAGCGGCCAGCAGGCCACCATTGGACCCGCCCTCCACCGCCAGCAGCGCTCGACTCGTGACACGGCGCTTCCTCATGACATCGAAGCTGTGCAGCCAGCTGTGGAATGCTTGGCTTCAGAGGTGAATGAGTTCCGGTTGGTTTATGTTAGTTTATGTCAATTAGTTTATGTTAGTTTCTGGTGATAGTTCCGGTTGGTTTAAGTTAGTTTGTGGTGATTTCGTGTATGTTAGTTTCTGGTGATTTCGTTTTTCCACCCAGCGCCATCCGTGAATTGGCATGAATTGGCTTATATGGTTCATGATTTATGGTTGGTTGCCTCATAGCCATCATTTTGAGCTTGATGAACTGGTTGGTGAGATGGTTCTTGAACGTTCTTCATGCATGATCAGCGCCTCATGAGATTCATACCAGCTCCTGACGTCCTGACGCGAACCTTGATCCATGTTTGGGGTGGGAAAACAGGAAGGGCTTTGTAGTAACCTTGTGCTTTGTTTGTTCATACTTGTCCATGAAGGATCTCCCAAGATCTGGAAATCAAGCCCAAAAATCCTGCTTGGTAGATGGTTGGCTACGTGAGAAAGCTTTATGTCTCCTCTATGACTATGCCCTCCACTTCGTTCTCGAAAATCATTCCACTAACTCAAAGGTTGTTGGAATAATGATGACCAAGAATGCTTGAGTAGCTTTCGGAGCCATCCACTGTTAATCATAATCATTTATGTTTCCTATCCCTTTCCTATCCCTCAAACTTTTGGAACAATGGACATCAGTTAAAAGTCCTCACAACAGGACTCCACCAACCTAGAGGTATACCTGAAGTAAGTTCCTAAGGACATGATTCCTAACCGTTTTGGCATCCGGTATCGCTGGCTTACCTTATCGAAAAATCTTGAAAGTTCTTGGAAACCTTGCCAACTAGCAAAGTACATTCATTTAAATGGGTACAATGGCTAACAATGAACATGTCATCTCGGCATCAATCCGAGATGATTTCCCAGAACTTGGCCCATGACGCGTCGATCGCAAATTGTGTATAGAGTAGCAGCCTCCGGGGATACCAAACAAATTGGTTGTGGTGTTTTTTGCTGTTGTGCTATCACTGTTGTTGTTGTTGTTGTTGTTGTTGTTGTTGTTGTTGTTGTTGTTGTTCTTGTCGTCGTTGTTGTTCTTGTCGTCGTTGTTGTTCTCTTGTTTTCCTTGCTTGCTTTGTCCCAATCGTTGGCATTTTTGTTTGCCTAAGTTGCCTCCTATACCGTCCTATACCAGCATCCGGCGAGAGTAAAGTATCAAACATGTGTGTGTGAGATTGACACATTCATGTAACATCATTGAATCACATCTATATATAAATTTCATATGTACATACATCATGTGCATATTCAAGTATTCAAATTATATCAAACACATAAATGAATATAAATATGTATATATAAAGACCAATATATATATATATATGCAAAAAATGATATCATCATCATATCCCACAACATTTCTGCAACCCTCAATCCATGATTATTTAACCCTTGGCATTTCCAAGCCCTGGTAGGCTTGGCCGGCTCAGCAATGCTTCGACCAAGCTTCAGCAAATCCTCGGCCACAGCTTCAAAATCCTCGTAGGCCTTGTTGCCTAAGCTACCGATGGAAATGAGGATCCTTGGATTGAAGTGGCAAGTGTGTGTCAATATAATTTGGTATATAAATACATCATACCATTATAATCATATCATTATCATCATAATATTAGTGTGACATGTAGAGAGATGGAAAACTAGTATCTCTGTACTTGCATGTGTATCAAGAAAAATGTAGATAAATGGCAGGTTGCCTACCATCAAAATGAGGGAGAACAACCATATGAATGTCCCATTATCCATGACTAGGCATGTAATCAATACATGCAAGGACAACGAAAAGAACTTGCAATCTTTCGAAATCCCCATAGCTTCACCAACCGAGCGATGCACTCCAAGAATGACCAAATTCTCGCAACAATCTCAGACTTTGACCCCAATTAAACCTGGCAAACTCATGCAAACTCTCTATCTGCCTGGTCCTGGTAGTTTCAATCCCCAAGAAATCCTTCGATCCGTTCATTCCAGTGCTACAGTAGGGACAATTTCCCTCGAAGTGAAACCAACAAGCAGCTGCTGTTGAGTACTCATTGTCTGCGAGCATTCCACCATTCCAACATTTTGAATGTCCCCGTTTGTTCATGACGCACCACCGATATCAACCATTAAGAGTTACCAGCCACTAGGAATGAACCAGTGCCAAGCGTGAATAGCAATGAGTAACAAGACCGTGAACCATCGTAGGCCCCACCATCTACAACACACTGCTCAGCCGAGCCGCGGTTTGCCTTCTTAGCCTCGGCTTGGTAGAGGCAGTTTCACCAAAGGCAAGCTGTGTCTCCGGGGTAGGTCTAGGTCCAGTACACATCATCAGCTGGGACTGCTAGATTCGTGTGGATCATGCATGGCCGTTCCATCAGGGAGATCACCTAGATTCAGCGGTCTGCAAGTTGCAGCTACCATGATCTGCATCGCCGAATTGATTCGTAGCTGGAAAACCTACACAAACAGTTCTTTCCAACAAGGTTACCAACAAACAAACAATGTTCTCCTATGTTGGTAACCTATAAACAAGTCCAATCAATGTTACCAACAGCGGCTTGAGGTGTTTTGAATTGACCGATTCTCCCTGCATACTCTCTGAGTTTTCTCATTCCACACACTGAAAAACGTGCATATCATCGCCAAGCCGGAGAGGCAGCCAAATATAGCATAAAGACTCTGACAATTCCATGCTTCATCCTCCGAACGAGAAGAAATACCTAAAGATTCACTGGTTTCCAATGGTAACACCATGTCACACCATGTTACACAAAATTACACCATGTTACACAATATTACATCATGTCGTACCACATTACACCTATAGCTAGCTTCACCTGGCGATCCCTTTGTGGCGTCACCGACCTGAGCAGAACCCCGCTGCGCCAAGGATCCGCTTGATGCCATCGTGGGCCGTACTCCCCGCCGCCGCGGATGTTGGCGTCGATCCATACGCCGCCATGCTCCAGCCACGCCACCCCGCGAGCTCCGGCGTACCTTTTTGGCAGCCAAATCGTCGGTTGTAGCCGGTGATCCGTGGTTAGTGTCTACCTGTTGTGGGGGTCTGAGATTTTGTTATCACTTTGTTTTCATGAATGCTGTTGATTATCCACTTCATCTAGTTGAATCGGTACCCATGGGGATTTCTTAAAATTGGGGTACCCCGCAAGCATCCAGTGTTAATCGTCTACGGTAACAAACCATGTGCAACCATTTTTGAAGTTCCCTACTTTGAGAAGCCACCAGCCACCAGCCTTCTGTATCCTCATGTGATCAAAAGTTGGTATCAAATGCCCAGCCAACCCCGGCCACGGCGGAGACAAGGGGGTCAAGGGGTTAAGAAGTTGGACATGTCTCCAGGAGTTCGCTTCAGGTGATCAATGGACAAACCCATGTCAGTTCAAATAATATCAAGGATGGCGCTGCCACATGGATTTTTGTGGATCAAATCATGTGCTACTCGAATAAATGTTTATTAAATTTGATCAAATCAAATCATCACGGATCATCACGGCTTGTCCCAGCATAGCACCGATGGGCATCGATGGGTAATCCTGGTGCCTCTTTTGACTCCGAAGAATTGGATGGGAGATCAACACTTGCGATCGGTGTAAGGTCAGGCCCCAAGAAATGTTCAACCGATCTAATGTTCAACCCATCTAATTAATGTATAGAGTGTCGCGAAGTTTGTGTAAAACTGACATCCTCTATAGAAACACTTTTTTCCGACAAGTGAAACAGCTGAGATGCAAAGTCGACACATAATCTTACTCGGTAAATCCACACCTTGGGTGGGACAGCGCAATGCACAAAAGGTGCCAGATGTAAAGCTAAGTGGTGGTTTCCCAAAATAGGGGTACCCCTAAATCATCCATTAATAGTCATTTATTGTAATAAAACAACCATTTTTGGGGGTCCCCTATTTTGAGAAACCGCCAAGTGTTCAGGAGCTTCCAATTTGACAGATCACCAACTGCTACAGGAAATGCGCAGGCACAACTCATCGCGGAGAGCTCCATGCCCGTTGCCGTTTCACACCGTGGCTGAGCGCTTCAACTCCTCTCGCGCTTCCACGAAGGTTCTGCGAAATTCCTCCACCTGAAATGGTTTCGGTTGACCCGAAGGCCGGTCAAAACAAAGTGACGCGTCAAATGTCCAATCCATCAAGGGCATATTCCGGGCTGCTGCCACTTCTGGATCTTCATTGGGCACAAATTGCGACAAGAAACCATGTTCCAGTGCATCCTCCACACCTAGCCGCTTTGAAGGATCGAAACGCAGCATGTTCAACAGCATGTCCACGGCCAATGGGTTGGTTGGAGTGCCGGATCGCTTTGTTAGATTGCGAAGGCCCTCGTCTATGCGAGGCGCTGACTTATTACACATCTGTACAAACTTGTGTGCGGAACTTGAGGTGGGAATCCACGCCAAATCCTCAACAGCTTGGCAGCCCAGCACCCCAATGATCTTCCTAACTTGGTCAAGGGAGTCTTTGCCCTCAAAGACAGGTCTGCGCGTGAGCATCTCGCCCAGAATGCAGCCTGTGGACCACATGTCCACCGCAAAGGTGTACTTGGAGGCGGTCAGCACCACCTCAGGTGCCCTGTAGTAACGCGTGACCACGTACTCCGTGAGCATCAGCTCATCATGTCCATCCTCATCTGAGTCAATGCCCCGAGCCAGGCCCAAGTCTCCAATCTTGACCTCTCCGCCAGAGCGCACCAAGACATTTCCGGGCTTCAAGTCCCTGTGAATCACACGGGCTGACCGCAAGCACAGAAGGCCTCTCATCATTTGGTACAGCACACATTGGACCTGGTGATCACTAAGGTACTGCTTGCTTCCATGAATCAACAAATGAAGATCGCCATCCATCCTCTCCAGGCACAAGTAGGCATCCTTGAAGTTGGGCCCTTCCAAATACAGTTCTTGCAAGCACAGGATGTTGGGATGCTTCAGGTGAGCCAACAACTTCACCTCTCTTAGGGTGCGCAGTGCGAGTACAGGATGGACAAAAATTCCTTCCGCTTTCTTGACGGCCAGCTCTCGGCCGTTTGCTTCGAAAGAGGCGACCGTGGCATAGGATCCAGATCCCAAGATCTGAAGAGGTCGCCAATCTTCGGGCAACGTGAAAGTCAAGCTAGCACCCTTGCCAACCAAGGTAAAAGTCTTTGATGGAGCGTCAGGTTTAGGATCCATGGCCGAAAAATCGCTGCACGTCTGGAAAGTCGGTGAGCATATGGATGCTACATTTGGATGCCTATGGGCATGTGTCCACTCCCTGTCGGATACAAGGCAGCAGCCCCAACA
>VSDK01009807.1:4126-18864 GCA_009767595.1 Symbiodinium kawagutii
TAGGGAAATGTTCCCTGGGACTTTGACAACGCAGCAGTTTTTGCAACTCTAGGACATTGTTTTCGGATTTCAGCAATTACAGCAAGGCCCACTTCAGCATCTTTCAGTATTAGCTGCTGCAAGGCGTATAATGTTTTCGCAGGCAAAGACTGAGACATGGAACATAGCTACGGACGGTTGAAAACATGAAAGGATGAAGGCCAGAACTGGTCAGTTGCCTATTGGAGGAGGATTTTGTTCGATTTGTCATCGTTTTTGTTATCGTTTTGTTATCGTTCAGGACTTCTATGTCGGGTAGGATTTTTCTGGGTAAATCCAACTTCCAGCAAAAGAATGAAAAGCGGCGTGTCTGCACTCGGCCCAGCGATTGCTTCAACTGCAGAAACTTCATAAATATGTAAATGTTTTGTGCCCAAAGAGTTCGTCACAATCAGTCCCAATACCATCATCTGAGTACATGTGTCTACCTATCTATTTGACATGTATGTATTGTTATCGTTTTTTTTCCTTTTATCGTTTTTTCGGCTCCCAGCTCTATTTCCCTCTCCGGGGGTTCCCGTCAACCAAAACGGAAAGCACCGGGTTATTATACTGCCCCAAATGATCAACCAGCCACCACCGATATGCAGCACTGATCAACCTTTAACCACCATAAATCACCATCAACCACTATCCAATTATTTGTAGCATCACCAGGAGCATTGATCAACTATCATCACCGCTAATCGCCACCAATCACTATACATCAGCAAGCACCATTGATCGGTAAAAAACATCCTTATACAATCATTAACCAAATATATAACTACTCAGCATCACTAACCATGAAATAGTCATTAACCATTAACCACCATAAATTTCACTGGTTGATGGTTTTAACCCCCATGAAACATATTTGTCAACCAAACCATTTATTCGCAATCACCAGGGAAATGAACAATGACAATCAAACCACCAGGCTATGCCCATCATGAATAACCATTAAACACCATGAATCATGACCAAACATTATCAACCACTGCACCATTAACAAATTATATAATTATTCACCATCAGTAACCATCATTTTGACATATTTTGACACGTTTAGCCCGTAGTGCAACTCGAAGGTGTGAGTAGATTGCTGGACACCGTCCCTACGGAGTGTGAACGATGAACGAATGGGTAGCAAAATGAAAAGTCCAGACACATGACAAGCTGTACACGGCGTGCCCAAATCATCACCAACCATCATAACAATCAACATGGTGGGTAAAACTATGATAGTAGAAGCCCGAACAATTACCAACAACCCACCATTAATCAATTATAACTTATAACCATCATTCTATCTATATAGAGCCATGATAACCATTAAGCAATTATAAGTATAGACTATAACCATTTACCAAACCAATAACCGTTAAATCTATTCAGAACCCTAAGGCCCCATCCCCATCACCCACCATTATAACCATCAACATAATATAGGTATTATAACTATTCACCATCAGTAACCACCATGAACCCCAAATCATCACCCACCAATAGCTCTGATCCTGGCTCTGCTTCCTGTCCTGAAGCCAATCAGCCACACCCACAGGGCCGTGCACCAGGCTCCAGCCTCCCTGTGCGGCTGAGGGGTTGAGAATCGGTCGGTTGAGGATGGTAGACATTAATGCTTGATAATGATTAATTAATGCTGACTAATGATGATCAATGATGAAAAAATGGTCAATCTTAACGGTTGATGATTGTCATTTAAGCATTCATTCATGTTGGTTGTTGCTTGTGAATCCTGTCTGATCATGGATAACTACCGTTCAGTTCGATGTTCTGAAAATGGTTGACGTTCCTGGTGGAAGGTGACAATGTTGGCCGATCTTGAAGGTTTTCATGTTTGCTCTTACCCCTGTGGTTGACTATCAATGGATTATGGTGGTTGATGTTCATGGTGATGTCAAACATTTGCCTTTTCATGTGGGTCTATAATGGTAGATGTTTGACGATGTTTAACTAATGGTTCCATTGGATTACGATGGTTAACAAAGAAAAAAAACGCTTAATGAAAGTTGATGATAGACTGAAATGGTGAACAGGTGGATAGGTAGGTATGGTTAAGATATGTTACAATGAACAAATAGGATCAAATAGGTGTTACCATTTCACCATTTGGTTAAAGCACCTTACATAGATAATTAGGTATCCCTATGGTTTATCATGACAGGTCGGGATGATTCACAAAGGGCAGCAACTCATGAATCTGCCGCGAAACTTTCTGATTACCAGAAGCCCATCATGAGCAGTGCAACTTCTTATGGTTCTAATCAGCGTCAATCCCATGCGCATCAATCTGCGCATGGCTTTTGCGAAAAACGTCAATTGTTGGCAGCATCATCTCTATGGACGACATCAATCAGCAAGAGTTGAACGGTATCGTGTCGTGTTGTGTTCGTGTGACCGTGGAAGGAGCTCTGCTCAACGGTGTTCGCCATGCTGATGCAGTTTCCCATGCTCCGATGCTTCTTGAAGCGGCTCGATCCCCAAGATTTCTTGGAAAATGGTCACTGGAAATATGAGTGATCATGGTTCATCATGCATGCTCAATGTTCACGATTACAATGATTGATAATGATTGACAATGGCTGACAATGATTGATCATGGTTGATCATAAGCTGCTTCGTGGTTTCTCCTTTATACTTCCATCACAAGCTGTGGCACCATAGGTGGTTTGTTGATGAACGATGATAAATGGCTGTGGGTCAAAACCCTGTACCCCTGGTTCCCCCTGTTAACGATTGTTTTCACTATTATTGTTGGTGGAAATCCACCATTATCAGTTGGTTAATATGACCCATAGCCAAATGGAATTTCGGTCAACCACTTTGATGACCATCCCACGACTTGAAACTTCCGCGTAAATCTATAGCTGGCTGACAGCCAGGTCACCCATCCAAACAGTGTCCACCGTTGAGCCTTCGGGTGGTCAGTGTTCTGGATGATGTGAAATGGGTAGTATGCGTTTTAACAATCAACTACCCATTTAAGTATCAATAGTTTTAACAAGAATACTATCCATCGGATAGTAATATGGTCTAACCTATCAATTATGTGTTTCAACAATTAAGTATCAATGATCAACTATCGAGTAATCAGCATGAATCGACAATCAACTATCAGTTGTGACAATAAGCAGTAATCATTCTGAACTCAGCATGATTACAACAATAAACTATCAATAATGATGAACAACAGTTGATAGACTCTGAATTGCAACCCCTGCTAACTTGTCCTGAATTCTAACCATTACTATTAGCGCGCATTGTACAACCATCATGAAGTATAATCAACCATCATGAACCGGCATTGATAGACCATAAACTCACTGGTGGGTTTCAATCCTTTGAAACGTATTCATGAACCAACCGTCCCAAAGTCATTGGGGAAATCACAACTGTCAATCACACCACCAATTAGCCTACCAGCTTACCGTCCTCAAGCCATCTTTAAGGACACTGGTTCACTACCACTAGCCATTAACCTCTTAATTGCTACTCTAGTCTTTATACATCAATGGTTGATGATAGTCATCAATCTGAATGGCAAGAATCATGATGGTTAGCCTATAACAATGGCATATCAATAACCGTGGCTATTGCTGATTGCTCATGACTAAGCATCATCATCAACTATGGCATAACAATCAGGGTAAAAGCTCTGGTAGAGCATTTTTAAGCTTCACCATGAATCATAATCATTTACCATCATTATGAAGCATCATTTTGAAGCATCATCACGATCGTGGCACAATCAGCAGTATAACCTTTCCATGCCATGATGTCAAAGAGGTACAACCATGTTAATCCTCTGGTATAATATTGTTGACCATCATAAGCAACCATAACATCAACTATCATTTTCAACAATTCATTGATCATCACTACCGATCATCACTATTGACCATCGTGAACAACCATCCTTATTAACTTCCTTAACGACCATAATCAGTATCATTAATTAACCACTACTTGTTCACTTCCATTCACAAACCACATTAATCACATTAATCAACCATTGATTAACCATAGCAGACCACGGCAAACCATGGCATCTGTACACATCGTGGTACCGCTGACGGCGTAGCCGCCTCACCACCACGGCTGCGCCTGCATTCCTTTGACGACGCTGAAGGGTGGATATGCTCGCCTGGCCGGACCGCCGTGGAACCAGGTGCCGTTGAGGGAAATGCCATGGTTGATGAATGGCGGATGAATGGCTGATGAGTGGCGGATGAATGGCCGATGAATGGCTGATGAATGGTTGATGAGTCTGAGTGGTGCATGAGTGGTTGATTGCCGATCAATAACTAATAGTTGATTGCAGGTTCTTATAGCGTTGAGTGGTTGATTAATCTCATGTTTCGATTGTTGAGTCATGGTTAAAGAGAATTAGTCACTTGGAGTTCGTAGTGATGGTTGATAGCTGGCTAGTTCATGTGGCGCGGCGTTTTTTCATTGTCGATTCATGGTCAATCATGATTGGTACTGGTGAACCAGCGATCAAAAGATGGGAAACTCAATGGGTGAGAATGGCCAGCGATGGTTGATGGTGAATGACAGTGATAACTTCAACAAGGATTTGTACAAAGGGTTGACAATGCCCAAGACGAGGGGTTGAAAATTGCAAATATTATATACCTTGCGGTATCCTTTGTTGATTGTGGCGAATCCATGCATTTTCTGCTGAAAACAAAGGGAGACGGTTCAGGGGAGTTCACATTAGCCACAGAAATAGATTGAGAATCCAACATGGATTCATGTATTGTGGTTTCTCAAAATAGAGGACCCCCAAGTTCTGGTTGGTTTATCACTATAAATGGTTCGTATACGGGATGATTGGGGTGGTTCCGGTTTTTTTGAGAAACCACCATATTCTGTGACCATTGTCCCATATGGCAGTGGGTCAAAACCCAGTACCCCTGGTTCCCCACCATTAACCATTGTTTTCCCTTGTTTTGTTGGTGGAAATCCCCCATTAGTTGGTTGATCAATACTGACCCATAGCCATATCAGCAACCCAACAACCGCTACAGAACTCAGTTCTGGTTGCCAGTTTCGGTGGATGCTGCCATCGAGACTTGCTCTGAGGCCTAGGCTTCGTCGGGGTGGTCGGCCTGTTGTTGTTGTTGTTGTTGTTGTTGTTGTTGTTGTTGTTGTTGCGGAGATCTATCAAGTTGGGTATGAGCAACCAGCCATCAATGATCACAAACGAGCACTAATAACCACCAATTTCTGCGTTTTTCACCATCAACTAGCCATTATTAATATTGTAGTTTCAGAACAATGATCTGAAGCTAGGCGCAAAACCTGCCAGCTACTGCCATCCCCTTGGGTGCAACCCAGTCAGACCTGTTCGGTGGAGTCGGAAGTTGGAAGATGGCCTATTGAAGGGAAAGTCTTTGCCTATCATGCCCATGACAACGGCCCTGATCTATAGTTTCTATTGGCAACAGCAAAAGTATACTATTCTTGAAGTATGTGGCGTTGTCATATGATATTTACAATCTTGATCCTGTATTTTAGCTTATTGTTATGATGTTATTGGTATCCATCTACATGTGTGCCAACAAATCAGTGTGGGCATTAGGAGACAAGAGCTCCCAAAGTATCAGGGTAACCCCGAGTGTTAAGCGCTGGCAACAAACCTGAGCACCTTCAGATCCATCAGTTGAGTACCGTTTTTTTTGGTGTCAATGTCCCGCGTAGCCACCGCGAAGCCTACGTTTGCAGTTTTTTAGCTTTGCGTAGCCTTCGCGTAGGGGAACTATTACGCGTAGGCGCCGCATAGCCTACCTCTGCAGTAAAAGTGACCTCGCGTAGCCTCTCGCGGAGTTCCGCTTACCGCGTAGCCAGCGCGTAGCCTACCCTTCAGCAAAAACGGCCTCGCGTAGCCTTCGCGAAGGCGATTTCAAAAAAAAACACCGCTCAGTTGTCCATGTTACATTGAAAATCTGTATGAACCCCAAGTCAACATCCGAGAAATGACATTTTTCAGATGGATACATGGACTCCAAACACATTTTTTGCACCTGTTTGGGTTTATCCAAAACTGGTGTGCCTCAAAGTTACTGGTGGTTTCCCCATGATGCTTATGAACCTGGATAGTAGGTACCACAATGGACGAATCCAATTGGGTTTTGTCCCTATGGATAGCACCCTGTTTCCATCTGTTTCCCAGAGTTTTACTGAAAACTCTCCCAGTGCTGTGCCTAACTACGCCACTTGCAGACCGACTCGGCGGCATCTGGGGTTCCTGTGGTCGCGGTGGCTTTGAACCTCAGAACGATGGATGACCGGAGAAGATTGGGCTCACAACGGGTTAGAACCGTGCATAATAGTTACTAGTAAAATGGTGCGTAAAGTCACGTGATCATGCTACTTGGAGGTACCCATTGATGGACCGAAGAGATGTGCCCTATCGATGTTCCTGATTATTATATGGCTGTGGGTCAAGCCCGGCTCTCCACATCCCACAATGACCACTTTCACGTGCAACTGTTAGGATGTGAACAACTACCCACGTGTTGGTTGGTTAATATTGACCCATAGCCACATCTGGACACAATCGAACCATCCCTGCTCTCTATGCTCTCCATTCAATCTTTTCCTGTCGCGTGCCCATCCTCATCCGTCCTGCCGAAATCTCGTGGAATTCTGATTCGCCCATGCCCTTGTCATATACAATACAGTACATTAAGGAATCATATCGATTTTTGGATAATGGACTACAGTAATGGCAAATCTGGAATAGTAAAAAATTGTGCATAATAAATCAAGAGATCATACACATCTCTTACATCCGCAAATGTTCCATCGCATCATATTCTTGTTATAAGAAGCACTGACGTATCCGCACAGGCCGCTGCAGCCTCTGCATGTCTTTGAAACTTGATTCAATTGATTCCAGCAGAAGATGTCCGCAAGTACTGCTAACAATGGCTATCTAAATGGCTAATGATGGTCAATCATGGGTAATAATTATAATGGTTAGTACAGGAAGGTCATCGGCAATAATGGTTGATACAGTCAGAGTCATGGTTGATCATGGATGACAATAGATAATCATGCATGGTGATGGTCAAACATGATTACTAATGGCCAATAAAAAGTCCCCATGATCATTTTCAGCTACTGGCGAATCACAGGCAACCAAGGATTATATACAGTATAGCTGTCTGAGTCTCATGCAGCTACATTTGTTTTTGTCCATGCACCCGCAAGCTATGGCGCTGGTGGTTCAGGATGAGTTCGAGCTGGGTCTCTCGATAGCTGTCTAGTCCCACTGTCGAACCAATGACTTACAATTGTTACCATTATCAATGAGTTGATGGTTGATTATCATCGATAATGATGTTTCGTGATGATTGTTACCATGGTTGATTATCATTATCAATCATCATCAAACATCATTGAGAGTGATCATAATCACATGTCATCCTTGAGATTTGTGGCAAACAATGGTTTACATGATATTAGATCCAAGTGATGGTTAATCATGATATTCATTCATGATAATTAATCATAATATTTACATGATATAAATCATGATATAAACCTTGAGATTCATGGTTAATCATGGGGTTAATGACGCTTCATGTTGCTTTCCCATGATCAGCACCTGGTTGCCACTGATCAGCACGTGCTGATTGGCTGCCTGCCGTGGAAACGGTGCTCCACTGAGCTGCCGACAGGCACGGCAGTGCCAACCCATGTTGCTCCAGACCTCAGTGAGACGAGTCGTGGTGAATTCTTGTGGTTAAACTAGGCCTGTAAATAGGCTGAAGAGCCGTGGTGAATTGTGATAATATGGGTGAATAATGGTGAATTGTGATAATGTGGTGAATAGAGTGGTGAATTGTTTATGAGGTTGCTATTAAGGATTGCTAATCATTGATTAATATTGATGGACGAATGGATAGTTGGATAGCTGGTTCGACAATTGGATAGATGATACCGTGTTAGTTGGACTGAAGGCGCAAGCACATACTGGCTGTTATTTTAGGACTAACCAGCCAAGCAATCCTTCACGAGCAGTATACTGGCTGGCGAGCCAAGGAATCACCAATTTCACTTTCTCTATTAAACTATAGGTGATAAAGACACAATGATCTACCAAACTGGGATTTTGACAACTTGGGAAGCTGCAAATGCGTCCATGAATCCGGCAATTACCCTAAAAAGATGGATGGCTTCATGCCCCCAAGAATCTGAGAGCATGAAATGGTGTGAATTGGCTGCAGCTACATGGGCCAGGTTGGGAGGTCCAGTGGAAACTCTGCGGAAAGCGTGCTACGACTGGGCATACTGTTGGTGACTTGTTCAAGAAATCCATCAATCATTACGAGAAGAACAGCTTCAACTTGCTGATCTTGCTGAGCTTCTAAGCAAAAAGTTCAGCAGCGTGCGCCCACCAGCAAAAGCAAGACCAAAAGGACTGACCACAGCACCCCTTGCTTCAGCCTCTCAAGCTGCATCAGGAGTTGAAAGGTAGGTACATTTAGATCCAAACACCAACTGATGGTCCATGGTCCTACTGGTTTGTGGATGGTGGTTTCTCAAGCATCAACCATGCTTTCTCAAATGGATGGAAGTCGGGTTTGAAACCACCCAGCAGTCGTGTTGCAACGTAAAGGCAGTCAAGCCATCTGGTAGGATATTATAGTTACACGCTCTTATTCTTTCAGTAAAATCCCACTCTTTGCTATCATGTCAACGGTGGTACACCTTGGTAAACATTGAAAATCCTATGGTTTGGCACCAGTTCCTATGGTTTCCTGGGATTTGTCTCAGCCTAAAATCACAAGATTGCCTCACCCCTACAGTTCCGTAGCGACCACGGTGCGGAAATGCTCTGCCATTCCAAGGGGCAATATCCGTTTGGGTCGTGTTGTCCAATTTTGCCTGAAGATGCTTCGAGTCATGGTACATGCCATGAGCGGAAAAGACGCGGCCCTGCAGCAGCAAACTTGAAAATGCTCTATGCGTCAACAATATTCTGATGAGGAATATTGGCAAAGGAAGGATTGAAAAGTTCAAGTGGACATTGTAAACAGAACGCCCATGGGTCAAACTGGGGCACCCACAAGTTTAATTGCACCTGTCTCCAAAAATTGACCATGAGTGAGGGGTGTACATTCAACTAATTTGTGCAGTTTTGCTTGTAACGTATACATATTCATATTCATTCATCCCGTGTTTCTTTCAACTGCAAGTCCGTGGTCCTAGTTTCCTCACTGGTCGAGTCGGTCGAGTCGATGCAATCACCCCATTGATCGTATAGGTCAGAACTTTTTTCCAACTTTCCAGGCATTGCTCAGTCAAGCGTGCCTACATGCATTGATCAAGCTCTGGTTGGTTGTCCGGTTTTATCGAACCACCCAACACAGCAGAAGCCTGTGCGAATTCGTGCAACAACTCCCTGTGCTCAGTCGAAAAGACTGTAGAGTTGTCACACCGACGGACCTGACAGAGAGCGAGCGCCAACGCTCTACACAGTCTGGTCGGGTAGGCCTTGGCAGATGATGTCCGAAAGCTTCCCTGTGCCACTCCAATCAGCGCCTGGCAGGGTTTGACCACATGCGTCAAGCTGCAGGCTGCAATGGGCTCCTGAAGGCTGACGTTGGCGCAAAGGAATGTGGTGGGTTTCACACCCGCAGCACCCAGTGTCCATTGTTCCACCGTTTCCAGAGAAAACAAATCAGGGATGGCAAGGATTTGCTTCATGACACCCAGCCGCCATATGCTGGGTCTGTCTGCCTGCCGCGGCATGGCCGGGTGTTCAAGGACCACACCGCCTCCAGCTAACGCCACTGTAATTGCCAGCCAAAATCCACGCAACAGCAAAACGGCACCTGTACGACATTGCTGCAATTCCCGCATGGTCAGTTGCCACAACCCCCAAGGAGAGTCGGCGTGGCGCAACGGCCTCGGCCCATAAGGCCGATCTTCGATTTCTTCATGCCTCGCTGAGCTCCAAGTCCCGCAGGGCGGTCCTAATAATAACAGGCCGTGCACAAAGCCATCACGGGCCAGGGCCATGAGCTTGGCCCAGACATCTGGCTGCAAAACATTCATCCGGCTGCTGATCGACGTATCAATGGAGATCACACAGAAATCACCTTCCATCCGCGAGACGGCGTCCTGTGCCCAAGCATGGAAGTCCCCACAACGGCGATGGCCAGAATATAAATGTATAATGAGGCGGCGTTGGGCATTCAGATTGGAGCGGCAACAGGCGGCACACGTCACCTGGGCAGCCCTCTGAGTGGCTTCCCACTTGGGTGCATCCCCATAGCTGGATCGAATGGGATGGCAGTGGGTCGAGGAGCGAGGAGCCGTGTCATGGGACGGTTCCGAAAAGGCCGCCATATCCTCCGCTTCCAATTGGTGAACGCGCTGAAGTAGGCATTCCTCATGTCGGTGATAACTGGAAACATCCAACTGCTTTGCAAATCGCAATGCACGAAGGCGCAAATCACCAGAGGGCCAACAAGGCTCGAAATGCGCCCAGCACCAGAACATCATAGCAGCACGGTGATCCGGGAGGTCAGGATGTCCCATCAACAAGGCCAGCCAATGGTCCTCAAGATCCACACTGGCGGCCCCACTCACACTCTGGCACAAACGATCCCATGCTTGCGGCCAACAATGTATGAAATCCGCCCTGGTGAGATGAACACCCATCTCAAGTCCCCGTTGACGATGCAGCCAGAGGTCAGTCAAGAGCAGGGCACGCTGCTTCTCACGCGAGGTGGGCGGTAAAGGACCGGCAAGAGTGCGAATCGATGGCAGGCGTTTCACATGCTGAAATTGCGTCGATATTTCAAATGTTGGATGAGCCGTTTGGTGGACCAGCACTTCTTCAGACATCCAGGGCAGACATCAGAAAGAAGGTAACTCCGTTCAGCTGACGTCTGGCCATGTGCATGCCACATATGCAACGCAAGCTTCTGAGGTGATGAAAAAGCCAGCTGGCAGGACTCACAACGAAAATTATCAGCAGGGCTCGGTGCAGAATCAGTAGAAGGCAGAGTCACTTGAATGTCATGCGCAGCCAGTTCAGCATGAATAGAAGAGTGCAGTTGAATCACTTCATGCTGCATGTACTCTTGGAACACATGCCGACGAGCCCATCTGCGGACAATTGCTTTCCATGGGAACTGTCGACGAAAGTTACCAATAAAATCCTGCCAAGGCCAGTGAATCCCTTCAGGCAAGTCAAACGGCAGAACAACATGAGTGGCTATATGACAAAGGTCCTGTTGCACTTCCCACAACCAGCCACGATGCGTCTCATACTCCGTCAAAAATTGTTGCCAGTAGAAAGCTGGGGAGTGACAGGCAAGGTATTCCAAGTAGAGGAGTCGATGCTGGGCCCACTGTTGGCGAAACGAAGGGAGTCGATGGACAGCACAAACCTCCTGATCAGTGACATGCTTGTCTGTCCAAAATCCAAGATCCAAAACACGGCGTTGCAGGGCCATGTAGTGGCCTTCAACCTTGGTGAGAAGCTGAGGGGAGAGATCAGTCCACACAACAGCCCCATACATAAGGCGGCTGAACACTAAGGAATGCAAAAGCTGCAATCTGACGCTTGCCGGCAATGCACGGTTGTGGAAGATGGGCTTCCGCATGTCACCATATGCACTTGAGGAGGCACCAATCCTGGTTTTGACCCCATGGTTGATGTCAGCATGCATCACAAAATGCGACCCAAGATGACGATAATGGGAAGCAACTCTCAAAGTGAGAACATGCGAGGAAGTGGCAACCACAATGGATGGCTGAGGTCGGTCAAGAAACATGCGGCGACGCATCAAGTCAGCTTGCTGTCCTCGATGAGTGATGACTGCCTCTGTTTTTCCTGCCTCTATGTTCAACTGAAGGCCAGCAGAGCGAAAAACTGAGTGAACAATCCCTAGGGTAGTTCCAACCAGATGCTCGATGTCGGATGCTTGACGGGTTGCGAGAGGAATGGCAAGGTCATCCATCCACACAAGACATGGCGTCTGGCATTGCAATGCGGCAAGTCCCTCCTGGTACATGGGTAATTGGCGCAATTCACGCTCAATGCCCTCAACCAAGCGAGTCATCAGCATATTGAACCCTAAGTCAGCTAGTGGGCTGCCCGGCCCCGTACCTCGTTTGGTACAGACCACAGATTCGATCAGCTGAGGCAGATCCATGCAAAAGAGTGAACCGTGTGGGACCATGCAGCTCATCAAGGAAATAGGCCAAGGCCGGAGAAACCTCGGCAGAACGGTCACTGGCCGCCTGCACCAACTGTTGGAAAAGCTCCTCCACGTCGAAATCAGCAGAATCCAAGACACCGACAAGATCCTCTCTGGAAATCAACGGGGTGAGCAGGAACAGGTGTTCCCGTAACAAATGGTGAAAAGCCGATCGGATGTCGACGAACAAGACAGCAGTGGTGATATGTGACGCTGGGTTCCTATGAGAGTGTGCAACCTCACGGAATGGATGGCTGCGGCTGTCTGTTGGCTAGGCAGCCCGCCCAGCTGTCCAGCTGTCCGATGCATCTGATAACGGGGCAAAAGACGTCCACGTGCCCATGAATGCATAATCTTGGCAGTGGCATTGGCCAAAAGCACTCCACGATACTTGGATGCATCCAACTGGGAACCTTTTCCTTTAAAGATGGCAGCCAGGCCTCCTCCCTTGGCCTGCCACAGCTCCTCCGCCAAAAGGAAGGCTTTCAGGATCATGTTGCGAACTGCGGGCGCTAACACATCAGCAGCACAATGAAAGACCTCTGGAGCTAGACCATCTGGGCCCGGTGCCCTCCTGCATCTCTGACGTCGGCACAAATACTCAATCTCAGTCAGTGTAGGAAGCTCTTCAAGAGCCACGCACTGCAAGACGGGCCGGGTGGAGTTGCGCTGCACAACTCGGTCTGTGCACTGTGCGGCAAAGGCTGAAGTTGACACAGATTGGCCAGCCTCAAGTGCTGAGAAATGTGCCAGAAAAGCCTGTTGCAGGTCAACAGCTATGCGAGATCGTTTTGGCTTATGGCTAGGCAGTGCCCAACGAAGCTGTGACCAAAGCCCTTGAAGCCCCTCCTGGCTATATGTGGCTCTGGCATCACGTGCAAGGGATGCAAAGAACTCACGATCATCAGATTTGACTTGTTGGCGAACCGAAGCTTGCAAGGTTTTTGTAAGCATGCCGATATTGGGCAAGCTGGTCACTCAATTGGGTCAGCTCAAAGCGGGCCACATGGGACAATGGCTCACTGGAATGGAGCCAATTCCGGTAAACATCCATGATAATCCTTGTGCGAATGCCACGACAAACCTCTTTGATTTCTGCAAACTTCCGAGATTTCAGCATCAAGGCCGATGCCGTGGTTGGTTGCAGGTGGCGCTTCTTAAGCTTTGGTGTACGTGGTGCACCTGAGGCGGATTTCAAATGGAAGAAGCGATGAATGTCATTGACCAGGCAACTATGCTGAACTTGGATATTTTCAGTCCAAGAAGCGATCTGAATGGATGCTTGGAGTTGGGCCCTTTGGTCTGCGGTGCGACACAAAGCACGAACCTCATCTCCACGCAGCTTAGAGCTGCGGCGATCGGACTGCGAAGTACCAACCAGCTGCACCTGGAAAGCAACACACGTAGCACGATGATCGGGGCGGCTCAAACTAAGATCCAATGACTCTAAAACACAGGAGCGAACCTGGGCTGTTGGCAAGCTCCAGGGCAAGGCCACATAATCATAGCGATGTGAATGTAGGCCATCCGGTGACCATGATGTGGCATGCGAGCCTGCATGGGCGTCACTGAATGTGGCAGGGAGCCATAATTGTGTAGATAGCAACCATTCGTGGA
Source organism: Symbiodinium kawagutii (assembly GCA_009767595.1). NCBI lineage: Eukaryota > Dinophyceae > Suessiales > Symbiodiniaceae > Symbiodinium > Symbiodinium kawagutii. The sequence continues at coordinate 18,013 of VSDK01009807.1, forward strand.
AAACTGCGCCTGGCATATTTTCTGTGGGGCACTTCCATGGTCGGAAATGGATGAGCTGGTTACCGAACCGACATGCGCATTGGCATCCCCTGCAAACAGTAGGTGGTATCCAGGCCATGCTTCTGTATCTCATCATGGAGGGTCGCCCAAAACTGTCTGACTTCAGCTTCAGCGATCCTGAATGAGGGGCGTGAACAGCGGCTACGAGGAATTTGACCGGTCCAGAGTGCAACTTCACAAGAAGGACATTGGTAGTCGAAGGAAGTTTAGAAGTCTAACTTCCGACAATATGGACAACTCAGCTAGGGTAGATCGCCTATGCAGATGTGAGAAAGAAGAGATGTGAGAAAGATGAGAGTGCGAGTGCGCCAAAATGTTAGGAAAGTCGCGAAATGCTGTGTTTTGCAAAGTTTTGTGCATCATGAGGGTCCAGAAGGGTACCTCGCTAAAGCGGCGGGTGCAGAGCACTGTGGCGGAAGGTGTGTGCAAAAATCGTGAAAAAACCTAGGCGCGAAGCACATTTGGAAGTCGAAATCGTAAAAACATGTCAGGTTCGGAGCACTTTCGGAAGTTGCAACTTGCAAAATCGTGAAAAAACCTAGGCCCGAAGCACATTTGGAAGTCAAAATCGTAAAAACATGTCAGGTCCGGAGCACTTTTGGAAGTTGCAACTTGCAAAAACGTGAAAAACCTAGGCGCGAAGCACATTTAGAAGTCAAAATCGTAAAAACACTGCATGCTCGGAGCACTTTTAGAAGATTCCACGTTCAAAATCGTTAAAAAACCAAGGCGCCGAGCACATTTGGAAGTCAAAATCGTAAAAACACTACATGTCCGGAGCACTTTTGATGA
>VSDK01009807.1:24745-64558 GCA_009767595.1 Symbiodinium kawagutii
CCAGGCGGCTTCCACTGGCTTGAGGTCATGAGCCTTCGCCATGACGTTGAGTTCTTGGACCCAACCGTGAGCACTCTGCAGCTCGGCACGGGCCTTGCACAATTTCTGCGTGTACTCGGCCTGTTGGTTGTTGAAGGAGGTAACCTGCTGCTGCCATGCAGTCAATGCTTCCTGGAGATGCGATGCCCACATAAGCCGATGACGTGTCTTTGCCTGCTGAAATTCCTGCACCGTACGGCGGGCTTTGCCCATGGCTGCTGCAGCCTTGTGAAGGTCCGCAGTGAGCTGGCGCGACGATACCACCGACGTCTTTTCCACAGCATCTCGAAGAACCGATGGCATCTTGGCAACATCTGGAAATGCAGTTCGAACAGCTGCAAGCAATTCCTTGTCGACTGCAGGAGCTGGCACTGGTGTCGATGGACCAGGATCGGTTGGCATCCATGGCGGCGGTGGATGATATCCACCGTCCGTTCTGTACTGGGAGAACGGCGTCAGAGGACTGTGCGAGAAAGGATTCAGCATCGGTTGTCCTTTCCCCTTCTGCGGCAACTTCCAAGGTGGATCGGTTGGCCAATCCTTGGCTTTCCCCTTCACACCTTTGCCTTTTCCACTGTCCTGCTGATGTGGTGTCTTTGGAGTCCGCGGCTTCTTGGGCTTGCTGGGTCGATTCTTGGGAGTCTTGGATCGATAGCGAGCACCATCCTGTGTCGCTTGGTCCGTACCCCACCACTCTTGCCCCACCCGTGACGGTGGCGGAGGAGGTGGTTGGAAATGGCAATCGAAGCAAACAGACCAATGTTTGTAACATTTGTTGCAACAACCGTCCGCCCCGATAGTTGCTGTGTCCAGCAAGCAGCGTCGATCTTGGCAATGTGATGATGGTCGGCAGAGTGGTGCGATTGCAATCTCCGTGCGATGCTCCTCTGCTTCGTCCAGTGGATCTGAACAATGCCTTGTCGTTGAAGCCACAAAAGCAAGCGCCCTTCCGATCGCAACCTTCGCTCCCGGCGCTTCTGAGCTGGCGTAATCATGCCGTCCTGAGTCACCAAGGAAAAGAGAAGGAAAAGAAGGCACCTCCACATACACCGTTGCGAATTGAAAGCACGTCCAGGTAGAGGCCAATTGCCAATTAAACGGCAGCTACACCCAAATCGTGCGAGAAGAGGATTGTCCGATGGAGCAGGATAACCTCAAACCTGCTGACGAGCGACAATGGCGCACCGCCCGCGGAGATCCCGCTAGGGTTTGCACTAACCACCAAAGAGGGGGGCCACTCCTCCATGTCCATGGATTTCTTGGGCGCGAGCTCCAGCGTCGCCACCTCCTGGACCCCGCGAAGCTGATCCATCTTTTCTTCCATGCTCTCAAGTTTCTGCATGATGGCATCTTGGAACGGCAGCAGCACCTCCTGGACCCCGCGAAGCTGATCCATCTTTTCTTCCATGCTCTCAAGTTTCTGCATGATGGCATCTTGGAACAGCAGCAGCACCTCTGCTGGGCCAGGTGGTGCAACAGGCGGAGGTGCCTCTGCCGGGCCAGGTGGTGCAACAGGCGGAGGTGCTTGGATGTAGCGCGTAGCATTAAGGGAAAACCCCTGATGCGCGTGCCACACGTTCAGTCGACGTGGATCCATCGGTGGCACCACGGCGTCCCGGACCTGGCAACGTTGGTTCCCTTGAGCCAAAATGGCTACGGATATATAGGTCAGAAAGGTGTCTCAACAATATCTATATAATCCCAGACATGCGCATGGCACATGACTCCAAAATCCACCCCCAAAATGCTGAGAAAGGATGCAGCTAATGAAAGCTATGATAATGCAAGATGACATCTTAGATAAATCGCATGGTTTGAACAGGTCTTGTTTATTTTTTGCCCTGCCATACATATAACCACTGTAACCATAGCAAACCCACACGAACCACTATGAACTAATTATCAAGATCAAAGCAAATTAACAAAAATCATGAAAAATCATGGAAAATCAAAGAAAATCATGGAAAATCATGGAAAATGAAAGAAAATCATGAAAATCAAAAAAAAATGCTAGAAAATCGTCGAAAATCATTGAAAATCATAGAAAATCAAAGAAAATCATGGAAAATCATGGAAAATGAAAGAAAATCATGAAAATCAGAGAAAATCATGGAAAATCATTGAAAATCATTGAAAATCAAAAAAAACATAGAAAATCATGGAAAATCATGGAAAATCATGGCAAATCAAAGAAAATCATAGAATATCATGGAAAATCATGGAAAATCACAGAAAATTAAACAAAAGATCGTGGCTTCCCCCTGCAAAACCCGTCGACTCATGGGAGATCGACCCTCTCTGTCCCCACCTTGGAATTGTTGGAGCCTCGGGTGCACCACCGAACTGGTCCCGAACACCGATGTGTTGTTCTACGAACGTATGATGTATGAAGACAAAGGTTGTTTTAATATGTATGTTTACTTAATATGTATGTTTACTTAGTATGTTCAATATGTTTAAAATGTTTAATATGTTTTTTTGATTTGTTGTCATACATTGTTTAATATGTTTTTTTACATAGTTTCAATGTATGAACATATGTGTTTCGTCTGTCTCTGTTCTTTCAAGATTCTTGTTTGCATATGCAAACAAAAACGGACGCTATTTCACATGTGCAAACATATTGTTATTGTATGTATGTATGTATGTATGTATGTATGTATGTATGTATGTATGTATGTATGTATGTATGTATGTATGTATGTATGTATGTATGTATGTATGTAGAGAGAGAGAGTGAAAATATGTGCATACATGTGCATTATAGACTAGATATATCTATGCATGATCATTGTGTATGCTCACGTATCATTCTATGTCCCCTTGTCCCTGTGTATGTACATGACATAAGGGGTAGACCAACAAGGCAAACATATGCATATCTGCATACAAATGCCCATACATATATGCGCATATCCCCACTATATTTGTGCATAAATGCCCAGAATTCATTTATGTCCATCTTCGTCATCAGGATAGAGCCAGCAAAAGTAGAAGGGATCTCTTGTTTCAAAAGCACCATTTCCAGCACAAATGTATACATTGAGTTCTGGCCGTTGGCCCCAACAACTTGAGTCGTGTCGCAGATCCTCCTCAAACAGCGCAGAAAACAAGCACAAACATATGCCACGTGGTTTTGTTGTACCATTTGATTGCTCAAAAAAGACTCTATCATCAGCAATCCACAGCAGCATGGAGTGACCAATCATTAAAAAACCACAATTGACGATTGGATAGTTGGTTGCAATAGTCTATCACTATCAATGACTATCAATATCATCCATCACTAATACTCACTGCCAATATAAAATGACTAATTATCAATAACCAACATCAATATCATCACTATCACCAATCACCACCATGGATTCGCCCTGCCGTTGGTGCTCCCCAGCAGGGCAATAGCTTCTTGGTCTGAGCTTTTCAGCTAAAGAGCCACGACTGGGGATTGCACCACAGGATGCTTTTAACGTGTGGTTGGCGATCTCCCGTACTTTTGATGGGATCTCCCCCACTTTTGTTGGCTGAATCCCCTATTCTTGCTAAGATACCTGTCCCCTACTATGATAGCTGGTTCAACCTGGAGGATACCAGCCAGCAATAGTGCTTGGATATCAGGGGGGTATGTGTTTTTTCCTTGTAGTTTGCAGCCCATCGCCTAGCAACACGTGCTTGTTTCTTATAGCGTGGTGTGGTTTATTCCCAGCTCCAAAATCCGCTTGCCTGTCGGCGCGTCTTCTGGATGTGCCTGTATCATCCTGTATGCTTTCAATGCTTTCTTCTCTCCTGGCCTTGGAAATTGTTTCTTTGGCGAAGATTTTTGCTTCGTTTGACTTGGCCACTTGACCCCCCCCTTTCCATAGCTTTGGAGATCCTGCGAGAGAGCAGGACATTTTGAAGCGGGTTTCTGCGCACGCGGCCGCTGCCTGTCTTAGGCCTTCTGGCTTCAGTTGGGAACTACTGAGAGGGCACGGAACCTGATCCCCTGCAGACTTCTTCTTCGCGCTCTCTCCTCTTTTCATCTGAATCCACTATATCCACCGTGGCTGGGGGGCACACGCGGGCGGCGGTGAAATAGCCAGATCATGCCAGATCTATGGTTGGATGATTCAAGACAGACATAGCAGGCTGTAACATCTGTAACCACAATCTCTCGAAGGATAAGCCATGATGTGACATCCAGTGACTCAGTGACCAACCTGCGAGCAGGCGCCATGCAAATTCCCGACAAAACTGGGTCTTGGGTGATCTGAGACAGTGCCTGACATGGGCGAAAGTGGTTTCCGATTTCACCCTGCAGCAGCAATGGTAGTTGCCAACCAAACAGTTCAGCCGTAGCTTTTCAGCCGCTGCGGTGCCAAGCAACCGGAATTCTGTGAAATGGAAAAGCTGTAGCTCAAACTTCGCCCATCCTTGCAAGGCTTCCAAGGATCGAGTCCCGAAAGGTTTTTGTTTTGAAGAACCTACAGTACAAGTTATGGGAAACCATATGGATCACCTTGCTTTCCAACAACGAATCATAACCAGCTGATAAACGACATTGGTTACTATTCATCATACAAACTGGTACCAGCAACAATTGGGTGTTTCTCAAAATAGGGGTACCCCGGAATCATCCCATGTTGACCATTTCTAGTAATAAACCAATCATATTTGGGGTTTCCTATTTTGAGAAAAAAACATATGCTGCTTGTTAATCTGCACTGTTAACCATTCAATCCCATATCAGAATCTATAAACCACCTATAACCACCAAATGGCAACCAACTTCGCCCAAGAGTTCCACTACTTGCTGCTCCCGCTGTGCCGGGATGCTCAGGTGGACCAGTCAATTCCAAAGCTTGTCCCAAATCAAACGACGGAAAGGGTGTGTACATGCCTAGTGAACCACTCCGAAATGAAAAATATTCTTGTCAACCAACCAAGCATAGCTGTTGATACATTTGGGAACCTGAAAAATGTTTACAGTAAAACCACCAGCGAGCATACGAAACTGGGTAGGCCATTAACCCATGGGAACCATTGAAAACAGCAATTCCTCATGCCCTTTGTTGTCAACCAATCACAATCACTCTGCAGCAAGGTTGGTCATGCAAGTCCTGAACTGCTCGCAGAGGAGCCATCCCAAAACGGATGGCTCCTGTCTGTCCTCCACGGCGTCCACGGTGGTCATGAGTTCGTCACCGGTCATTAATTCCACTACAGCTAGTTAGAACCACCGTTAAAGTGGTAGTTCCCTTTTGAAATTAAATCATCCCCAAGGAACCATAAATTCAGCAATATCAAAGACCAATTCAAAACTGCAAATCCCTGATCAACCAATAATTCACCTCAATCAAAACAGAACCATGACATATTCAACACCTGATCTCTAATCGCCAATGAGCCATGGTTTAGTCGTCATGAATTCACCGCTATCAACCATTCGGTGGTTTCTCAAACAAAATCATCCAATCTGAATCATTCTTAGTCATAGACCATCCACTTTTGGGGTTCCAAATTTTGAGAAAGCACCATTTGGGTGTTTCTCAAAACCGGGGTACCCCTAAATCATCCACTATTAACCATTTATAGTAATAAACCAGCCATATTTGGGTCCCAAAGGATCTGAGAAACCACCATTTAACATCACCAGTTTCACCCAGCTCACCACCCAGCTCATTCACCACTCTCCATGGCCCAGGATCTGAGGGTCGCCAGTCGCTGGGTGTCAGCAAACTCCTGGTTGCGTTTTGCTTGCTCGGTTGACTCGGTTGGGTATCCATGGCATTCCATGCCTTGCGATGGTGAATGATAGTTAATGATTCATGACGGCAAGGTTGATTATAGGGAATCTACTGGTTAACCATGAGTTAACCATGGTGCCTTGATAGCGAATCATAGGGAATCTAATGGTTCATGATGGGTATCTACGGTGCTTGATAAGCTGTAGTTGATGATTCATGACGGCAAGCTGGCGATTCTGAGGACTGGTCATTGATGTTAGATGATTGTCAGGAATGTACTTTTTAATAATCATTGGTATAAGGGTAAGTTGCAATGATTTGGCGGAGGATGGGTGATAATGGTATTGTAATGTCAATCATGGGTGATATTGATGGAGAAGAATCATCAATGTTGCTAAATCGTTAAAAACATAGTGTTTCTTTTCGGGTAATGATTCATGATCCATTCTTTCAAGTAAATACTGTAAGATAATTTCCACCAAATGAATTTGGTAATTGTGTTCAATCAGCACTATGGATTTGGGCGATTCAAGCTGATAGTTTGTGAGTAACGATGACGGTGATGGCTATCGGTTCACACAACTATTAACGACTACAAGACTACAATGATCTTGTGGTTGATTTGTAACTCTTTCACTAATCACATAAGCTCACGATAACAGAACCGTTTAATGACTGGCTAGTGGTGCCATGGAAAGCTTCTCAAGGGTTCTGTTCGGTGCCAGTAGTGGACCATTGAAGTTGGTATGACCCCAAAACGTCGCTGTGGTGATCAAAACGTCGCAGGCAAAGCTGGCACCGCGTGTGTGTGGACTCTATGGCCGGTCTCTGGAAGTTGGATCTCCAAAGATGAAGAATTTGTATGGTCGCTTCTCAAACCAGTTTGAGGTCCCAAAAAACGGTTGGTTTATTGCTGTATTTGTGTCAAACCAATTTGGGGTCCCAAAATAACGGTCGGTTTATTGCTGTAAATGGTTCATGCAAGGGACGACTAGAGAAACACCTGTGGCACATGGCTCCCTCTAAACTTCATGATAGTGCTTCTTCGTTCGCTTGAGCTGACGACAGTGGAAGGGAAGTTCCACTGTCGACCTCGCGGACTATCGATCCATATTGACAAGCTTTAAGTATTGAAATTCGACAATTAATTCTTGAACCGTGATATGTGGGTACTCCAAAAGACCATCATTCTCCAAACAAAGCTAAATAAAGCTCCACTCTGCAAGAGTGCTTACTGATGACGTAGCTGTTGACTCAGGTGTAGTTCTCAGATCGGGATTGGGTGCCCTTGGAAAAAGTCTTGGGGAAACCTTTTTGCTCCGACACCCAAGTTGGGTCCCATTTGTCTCCGTATCATTGTGGGTCAAAACCCTGGTAGCTTGCTGAACGGGATGTTCACCAACCCAATTTGGAATGGTTGCTTCTGACCCCTAGCTGTATGACTACGTACTGCTGAATAGCTTAATCGACTTACAACTAGGGAGCCTCTGCTGGAAGGTGGGGCACCGAAAAGAACCACCTGGTTGGTGTAGAATAAACAACAACCAGCAACCAGCAGAGCAAAGCCGTCTAAACTGACAGACAAGCAGGTTGTACATGAAATCTAGAATAAATCAGGACCAGAGGCTAGTGGCATAACCAGTTGCATGAGTTGTTTGTTTGTCGGGGATAGTGTGACACCGTTTGTGGCATTTTGCAAACGGTCATGCAGATTCGAAAAGGTACTCGGCAACAATGGTACTCTTCGGCCTCCACTGCAAGCTTGGATTGCGACCTCTACACCACTGCTACAACGCAGAATCCGAAATACTTGGGAATTCCCCAATGGTTTGTCTTTCCTTAAGCAAATTGACTAGCTCATTTGCCACCATCAACTAACCAGTTCATTAAGCATCAACCCACCACGCACTATTCGAACATTTAGCTAATGCGTTCAGCGTTCATCTTACAGCTCTGCCAAGGTACAAGCGGTTGGGCTTTGGGGTGAAGCCCAAGCTGCTGGAACGAGCCGGATCCATATTGCAGGACTGCAGCTGCATGGCTTGGGGATAACCAAAGGGCGGTTGAACAATGTGACATTTGGTGGTTATGGGTGGTTTGTAGGTGGCTTATAGGGGACATTTGGTGATTATAGGTGGTTATAGGTGGTTTATTGATGAATAGTAGGAAATGATAGCAACAAAATCATAGTAGAACAACTACGTAATACATGCTTTCTCAAGCCATATGGAACCCCAAGAGATGGCTGGTTCATTACTATACATGATCAATAATCATGAATAATGGATGATTTGGGGGTACCCCATTGTGGGAAAAGGCAATATCTACCCCCCATGTGATAAATAGGTGATCTACAAGATCTGCATGGAAGTAACGACTTTCCAATATGTGATGAACATTTAGCCATCAACAAGTAGTATCAACTAGTGGATTTGATAGTTTGAGGATCTTGTTCTGTATCGAGCTTGAGATTGATATAACACCACGATACCTCTGGCTTGTTCATCGTGAGGATATCATGAAGAGCAGGGCTAGCAGAGATGCTGTGTCGTTGATGGTGGTGTCACCTGCATGTAATCCTCTTATTCACCAGGCAGGTTCACCAACTATACGTGATCATCCCATCCCGTATGCCAGCAACCAGCCAACCAACCAACCAACCAGCCAACCAACCAACCAACCAGCAAACCTTCAAGTCGCAGTGTTCCCCAAGTGTCACTCAGGGTCACTGGCTCGCTCCAAGTCAGCTTGGCGCTGCACCTCGTTTTTCTGCTGCGTGGCGGACAAATCCAGACTCACCTGTCGCGCCGTGAAGGTGTGAAGCCATTGAATGAACCATAGCTGACTAACCACCACCCACTAGTTATTGACCTCTTATTTCATTGAATTCTCCAACAAGCAGAAGGGATCGGAGATGATGGGATTGCCCACAGTCAAGAATCAAAGTGTCTATGAATAGAGAGTACCCAAAAAGTGATGGGCCTTCTTACCAATCCATGGCACCCCATGAATGAACCTAAGGGTACGAGCTTCCTGCTGGAGGGTTCAAACTCATCATCATCCATACCCCATGTTTTTCCTTTTCACTGCAGGTCACTAAACACTCTAGTATCTGTTCATAGCTACTGTACGCAACAGTTTGACAGTATTGCCATTTTACAACCTCAATCAGAACACAGGCCCGGCTGCAATGGTGGAGTTTTTGGTTCTCCGTTGTCATTCTTACGTGTCTTACATCGACATCGGGGCGGTACATCAGTTTCGCAACGATTCATAAATCCTGATGAGTCAGAACAGTGAAAGCGCAGCCACTTGAGTACTTGGGCCACTTGGGGGCACATTTGGATACAAATTTACTTCGTAACTCTTGATTGATTCCCACGGATTGAGGAGGCTACCCTCGTCGTGTTGGCACCACGGGGTGAGGCCACCGCATCCATCGTTGGCACTGGAGTGTCCACAGCTTCCGAGGCGGGAAGCTCGAAACGACCGTTGCGCTGTGATGGCTTCACTACGGGGGATGGGTTCACTGCGACTGGATGATCATCCCCACAGATTCCCACAGCGATTAGTAAAAGGGATGATCATTCCTTAGAGTAGTTGCTGGTAAAAGGTTAGTAACCATGGTTAGCAACTACTCTAAGGAAATGATTCGGAATGATGTGATTGATGGATTACAATTCCCGTGCTTACTAAACACTTACGAGCCGTGGGATGATCACTCAAGTTCTGCCCAGAGCTTGTGGAGATGACCTATGGCCAGCTACTGAGCTAGCAGGACCGGTTCGCGTTTCTGGCCAATCGTGGATCCACGTAACCCAAGGGGCCCGGGGCGGGCCTCAAACTCCGAGATGTCTCTTCTGCTCATGCCCTGGCATAGGGGCACCCACGGGCACCAGCTCTACCCCAGCTGCCACAAGAGAAATGCTTGGAACAACAAACTAGTTTGCATATGTTTGAAGAATAACTAAATAGTTTGATTCAAATACTATTGGCCACCAAATATGCTTGTGCAGCATATCTTTGAAGAGCCCTGATCTTGGAGGACCTAAAGCCAGCAAAAGGATTTCTCTTTGGTATTAAAAGATCATGCACATGGGTGGGCCATGTCAGGAGCTTTTACCATCGACTGGTTATAGCTGGTCCCTACCATAAGCAACCCGTAGACTACGATTTTCTGGATGCACTGTTTGCTAGGCGATGGATTTTTTGCGCGCTGAGTCAGGGTTTGGAAGTGCCACCATGGACTGTGCCAACAATCCAGAGGGGCTTTGCTTGAAACCCAGCAGTATCCCTGCCTTTCACATCATAACATGATCACAGAGTAGCAAGGGACTGCAGGGACGGACGCCCAGTGTTAACAATCCCGATTGGCAACTGTATGGTGAACACACAGTCCAAGTCACAGCTCGGAAGGGCCCGGCTATTTTGGGTGTCTGAGACTCAGGGACCAACAACCAAACATGGCTGGTGTGTTCATGTTTTTCACAAACAACATTGCTTTACAATCACAGCACCAGTTTGCAACGTTGCCATGGTTGAAACATGTTGAAACTGAGATACCAGGTGCTCCAGAAAAAGTTTCCTGCCCAAGGGACTTAGAAAAGCATTGGGCGATGCCAAGACGGTGATGTTCAGCATAACCCTTGTGATGAATTCTTGGCACCCATTTGACTGGACAATCCGAATCCCATACTCAGAGCTCTTGTGGCTTCATTTTTTGTTGATTCATCTAGATTTGCCTTTGAAGCTATCTGAGGGCCCTGCCTTAGCTGATTCGGTTTACATATCAGTAAGCAATGTTGGTCATGATTCTCGCGTAAACCTATGCTTGCAAATACCATGAAATAGTAGGTCACCAGCTGGTTTCTATCAGCTCGCTGGAACTGGGGTTACTGATGTCACAGTTACCTACTACAATATTGTTTCACAATTCTTCTGATTATTTTTGTAGGTACTAATATTGTTTAACCATTATTCTACCCATTTTAGCAGGTACTTGTTCAACCATGTAGCTGGTACCTGGTCAATTCCTCCCTTGGTTCAAGCTCCCAAATCCCACGCAGATCCCCCGCTCCTCATAGCCACAGTCCAGGGACGGAGACCGGGAACGGCCCGTTGGGGGAATGGACGGGGCCCGCACAGGCAGCGTGGAGGCCCGTTGTTTGGCCTGGTCGGTGGCTCAACTTCTTGAGTTGTGGATGAACAGAAGGGAGTTTCTCAAGGGCCCTGGGGGAGTTATGGGTTGGTTTATAGTGACTAATGCTGCTTAGTAATAGAGGGTAGCCAACAACAATGGTTTTAAACAACTACGTTGGTCTATTACTATTTTTTTTCCATTGCCAAGCAGGTAAGGTCTAGCCTTGTGCTGACATGCAGGAACTTGAAAAACCCTCACCCTTTCCCGGCCACATTGGGCTGGTAGTCGGGCAAGAACGTAGTACGAGTACACTGTGCGCCGGCCTCCACAATGGACTGGAACCACGTCTTCGACTGAGCAGAAAGCTGGTCGACATTGACCACCCGGCAGCCGTGCTGTTCCATTCGAATGCGCAGGGCTTTGAGGGCACCAGCAGCGATGGCACGGCTGAACTTAGGTGGATATTCCTTTGCAATGGCAGTGCGAAAGGAGCCATCTTGGTTGCGTCCCCCCAATGTCACCGATGGGGCAGCAGCAAGTGGATCCTCCCAATTGCAGAGGAGGTGTCCGAGATGCGGCAAACCAGCAGCCCTCAAGGTTGTCGGCTTGCAGCAAGTTGCACCATATTTCCATTGTTCCACTTGGTGATGGACAGCACCATGGATACGATCAAAGAGTTCTCGATGCTCATGGGTCCTCCATACACTGGGGTAGGCAGAGTTGGCTGGAGGGGCTGGATGTTCCATAACCGTTCCACCACCAGACAACAAAACCAAGCACTCAACGTAGAGGCCATTCCACAGGAGCCTATTCGACAAATCCACTTGGTGCAACTCACGGAGACACAAGTCAGCCAGTCCCCAGGGAGTAGCCAAAGAGGGCGTGGTGCCCGACGGTGCTGGGGATCAGGCGGCAAATCCAGGAAACGGGCAGCAGACCAAGTCTCACAGGGAGGGCCAGTGAGGCTGAGAGCAACTGCTGAGAGTCCACATAGTTCCTCAATGGCCTTCATCACAAAAGAGGACAACAAATCCCCACTAAGGTGGCAAACCGCAGTGTCAACACTCAGGGGGAAAATGACAAACTCAGGAAAAATGTCTTCACCTGCTTTGACCAGCCAGTCATGAATGTCACCCAGCCTGCGGCGGCCAGAGAAGCAGTGTATAATGATCAAGGCAGGTTTGCCGTGACCATTCCACATCACAGGGACAGGCATAGAATCCACAGAGAGCGACCCATGAATGGACTCAAAGGGAAACACATGATCAGAAATACAGGGAAAACGAAGAGCAAAGTCCTCAACAGGTCGGGCACGGCGATCCACAGGAGCAACAAGAGGATCAGCAGGCTCAGCAGGGGACCACTCAGGCAATGACCCAGGGATAGCGTCAGCAGCCAGCAGGAGAGTCCAAATCGGGAGTCCATCAAAGAAATCCAAGAAGGCTGCCCGAAAATGGGGAGTCCACACAGCAGGCCAAGGCGATGGCCATGAACCGACAAGGAATTGACGACCCCAAATGGCAAACGCCCACAACAAGCCAGGATCATGCACGGACAGAGGATTGGCATCATCATGCAACGATTCGAGCCAAGCTGACACCGGGTCCGAGACAGTCCCAAAATCAGGTTGACAAGAACAAGTCGACAATGCATTCGCAATCCATTGGTAGTCAGATTTCAGCAAAAACGGTGGGAGATCTTCATTGGTCCATTGCGCACGCCACTCCAAGTCAAACCAGGCCGGAGGAAAGAAGCGAGGGGCAGGCAATGGAGGGTGGGGACCCAGTGAAGAAACCACTGGAATGCGCTCCACACCTTTCAAATGGGCTGGCAAGGTGCCAGTGTGAGGATCGACATCAGGAGGGAAACTCTCAGCAAGCTGCCAAAAACAACCAGCCCCATGAAGTCGAGTGTATCGTAAATGTTGCTGCAAACGTTGGGACGTCCAATAGCACTGATGGCAGGCCTGGCAAACGACACCAAATGAAAGGCGGCGTTCATAAGATACCGCCTTATGGACCCTCAGGCAATGAGTCTGCAGGCCTTGAGGAGTAGCGAAGGCTTTGTCACACAGTTTGCAGGGAAAAGAGACCACCGATTCCGGCAAAGGCACATCATCGACAGCAGGCGCAAGTCCACTGGCCTGAAGTGCATGAGAAATTTTCAAAGTGGCAAGACGAACACGAGTTGCGATGGATTCTTGCATCAAGTGTCGCTTCAACGTACGCTTCAGCAATGAAGGTCCACGAGGAAAGTGGGTCTGAAACCAGGTAACCAGGTGATTCCAAGAAGCGCCATCAGTAGGGAAATCCAAAGTCAGTAGGGTGTCTGAAGAGAGGAGTTGTCGCCACCAGGAAAGGGAGTGAGACAGAGCACTCCCCCAACTATCTTTAACCACAGCAAATTCATCAGCTAAGGTGCAATGCAGCAACTCAGGACCGTACTGAAACAACTGGAAAGCCAACCGCAAACGGTGCAGTGCCAATCGAACAGCAAGGTTGGGTAGTTGATGGAGGCCGAGAAAGTCGGAGTCAGAAAGGTTGTGGACACTCCAAAACCCAATTCCAGCAATCTGACGCTGCCAACCAAGCACAGCATGCTGAAGAGTAGAGTAGACACTGGCAGACAAAAGAGGCCAAGCACCAGAGTTGTAAAACACAATACTGAGCACCAAGGATTCCAAAAGGCTCAAACGGGTTTCCACAGCAATACGACGATTCAGAAAAATCGGTCGCTGCAGTTGCTTGAAGACAGCGTTGGCCTGAGCAATGCGTCGTTTGATGTCGGTGCGAAGAGCTGCAAGTTGGCTAAAACGCGCACCCAAGTGCTGGTAGCCTTCGACTACCCTAACACAACCATCTCCATCAAAAGGTAATTGGCCACCCTGGTCTAGAAACCGATGCTGGCGCAGCGTCGCAGCCCCTTGTCCACGATAAAACATGACCACTTCTGTTTTGCCATGCTTCATGTTAAGGAGCATGCCAAATTCTTTGAAAAGAGAACGCAGGAAGCTCATCACACGGCTCACAAGGTCATCAAGGGCACCGGCATCACATGTAGTTACCGGTAAGCAGACATCGTCTACCCAAGTGATCAAGGGACAGGGGTGACCGAGAGCTTCCTCCGCCCTCTGGATTTCAGGTTGCTCAGCAAGGAACTGCTGCACACGAGACAAGATGGTGACCATCAGAGTGTTGAACGCCACATCAGCTAACGGTGACCCCGGCCGGCTTCCCCGACAAGTGCCATGAAGGTCAGGATCATCTCGTAGGGCGAACCAGGTATGTTTGTGTGTTTCCTGGGCCAGCCGGGTCACAGCAGGGGAGGCCGAATCAACAAACAAAGAGGCATGCTCATCACACAAGGCCTGAATCTGTTCCACTGTGAATCCATCCGCTTCCAATGCTGCAACAAGAGGTTCAGGAAAAACACCAGAGCCCCCAAAGGTATGGGAACGCAACAGAAAATGGAATGCAGATTTGAGGTCTAGAAAAATGACCCCAATAGACATGCGCGCACGAAGGCCCAGGTTGCAATAGGAATTGAGCAAAAGGGAGGCGAAAGATGTCTGGAGGTGTTTGAAACCTCCTAATTGGGTGGGTAGCCGGTGGCTGTCCGCCCATTTGATCAATTCACCCCGTACAAGGCCATGAAATGTTTTGCCAATCGTGGTAAGCAACATCACCCCACGAGTTGAGGAAGCTTCGAAGGAATTGGCCTGCTTCGGAAGAGCATGCAACAACCCCCCCTTCCACATGATAGGTTCCGCACATAGCATCCAGCATTTGGCGAACAACATATGAAACTGAGCAGAGTGGGTGTGTGCAAGCTTTTTCAAAATCTCTGGTCCAACCTTGTCCAAGCCAGCAGCTTTGCCAGTCTTCATTTTGCGAATCTGGGCTTCAACCTGGCAACGAGTGGGGATGGAACAGAGGTCCATCGCAAGAGGTGCTTCATCCATCTGCTCGAGCTGGGCTTCATGACATTGGTGCAATAAGTCATGTTGGTGAGCCGGGTATCCAGCTTCCAAAGATTCAAAATGAGCAGCCAGGGCAGAAACAGGAGGTGCACGACAACGAACATTTTGTTGGCATTTCTTCCGAGTCTTAGGCAACACACGACGGATGGATTTCCAAAGTGTCGGCAAAGCTTCATCCCCATATTTCTGACCTAGAGCTTGATAGTAGGCAGCATCCTCCCAACGAACGGCCTGCACGACAGGATTGCATAGTTTCCGATATGCCAATTCATGTACAGCAGCGGTACGGTCAGCAAGTCGCTTCCAGGGAAAGAAATCAACCCAAGAGCAATCAAGAACAACTGAGGGATCATCCAACAGATCTAGGACCCGCAAAGAACGGCCAGTATAGCGCCAAATCGTGAAAAATCCATAAAGGAGAGCACGACGAGAGGCTTGTGAGGCAAATCGCTTCCGGAGCCAATGGTGTCGTTTCTCTTGAATGAGCTGCCATGTCGTCTCAGACAAGTGCCTTTTCCTCAGTTTCTTGGCAGGTTTAACCGGCACATGCGATTCAGCCCATGAATGAAGGCGCACAGCATGGTCATGAACATTACATGTCCAAGGAGTGGTACTGAGCCGATTCCACAGGTCCTCAGGTGAAGAAGTAGGCTTCAGTGGGGGGGAACGTTGACGAACAAGAGCCAGTTGAATCGGCAAATGCAATTCAACCCCACTGTGATCTTCACGAACGAGCGTCAAATCAACATCTGAGTCCTTACACAGGGTGCCCTCATGAAACAAATCCTGACTGACAGCGATGTAGTCCAAGCGGGAATGAAGACCACGTGAATGTCGAAAAGTGGGACCCGACATGCAACTGTTAGCAGGAAAGGTCTGGGGAACAGCCAAATCCTCACGCAAAAGCCAAGAATGAAACATCGATCCTGAGGGGTTCTCAGACTCAGCCGCATATGCACCAATAGCCGCTGATGTACTAGACCCCACCCGTGAGTTGGCGTCCAACATGGCAATGAGAGGAATGGACTTATGCACTTGCAGAGCACCAGAAGTGGTGTCCCAAAATTGTTGTGTGGAGGCATCACCACCAGAAGGTGTGTGTCCAACAAGAAATCGCAATTTAAGCCAGGGCGAATTGACCAACACAATCAAGCGCCTCGAAGTCGAATGAAGAATGCGACAATGTTCATGACGCAGCTTGAAGGTGCCATGAGGAGTATCAAAGGATTGAGCCAACCACAGTTGCACCCCGTAATTGCCATGCGCCGCTGCTGCTGAGAACACATGAAAATCTTCCATGACTCGATGGCCGGACCATGTGGCTCGAGTCTCTTGGACCCCCACAGCATGTACCCCAGCGTCACGAAATTGACTCAAAAGAACAAGGTGACGGCTGGAAGTTGAGGCACCACCATTTTTGGAAGAAGGGTACAGGGTCAATACGTTGGCAGAAACACACTTGAGCACAAACGGGATACGGTCCAACACAGGGGGAGAAGCAATGGGTGCTTCAGGCCTGTCAAGCCATACCTCTTTGGGAGTATCCTGTAGCGGTTTGTTCAAGGCAACACGCAAGGTTTGACCAAACAGCACTGGCAGGGAAGGATGCCCTTGTTGAATGGCAGCAAGGTACCAAAGCCAGGGAACAAAAGGTGCCAGCAGGTTGTCCATGAGTACCGCTTCAAGGATGGATGAGAGCTTGGGACATTCAATCCAACCGGCAGCAGCAGCCCAACTAACCGCGTCTGCAGCCTCGTTCCATTCATGACCAGAATGGGCAGGCACATGTTGCCAGGAGATCGAGGAGTGCAGCAGTTGTTCAAGATATTGAGTCAGTCCCCGATTAAGACTCTGAATCTCCGGGTGGGCAGGGCATGACCACGAGCCAGCAGCTGCAAATCCAGCAGCAAAGCAATCGAAATGGATTCCAATAGAACAGCCCCAAAGATTTGAGCCAAGGTTCCGTTGGAGTTCACATAGCCAAAGGAGAGCAGTGGTGATAGCACTATGTTCAGCCTTTTGAGCTGTAGCCGGAAAATCCATCATGACAGCACGACAACCACCAAACGCAAGTCCAAAGGGTGTTCTCCAAATCAAAATCACAGCAGAAGCCCCCACACGCCCTTTAAGCAAAGAATCAAACTGAGAAGAGCCATCTGTGTAAAAGTCAACGCCCACAATGTGAGGTGGAGGAGCATCAACACATGAGGGAAGACCAGCAAGAGCCTGAAGAGTGGAGGGGTGCCACTTAACAACCACAGCCGCAGACATGACGGGAGGTAGTTCCGCAAGGGCCAATTGATTTTGCAACAGGATCACCTTGGATACGTCAATGGTCATCCAAGTTCCATCTGCAAAAGGTTTCCCGACAAGAGGTGCAAGAAAGAGAGGGATCGGTTCAGAATGATCCGTGGCAGGGCTGGAGGTCAAGGTGGTCGAAATGCTGGAAGTCGACAGCTGAAGAAATGAAGTGTCAGCATGATCGGTGTCTGGGTCTGGTACAGGGTCAGTCAAAGCGGCCACAACGTTGAACAGGCTTCCTTCTGAGGGACGAAGTGCAATATTGGCCTCAAATTGAGAGGGTCCATACCAACACGAACAAGCATGTGAAGGATGAGGACCATTACACAGGTCATCAATCTCAGCAAGATGAAGCAACAAAGCTCGATCCACAGTGGAAGGGCAAGATTTGGCAAATAAGTCCAGATGCCAACCAACTTGAACTTCAAACAGAGCACTAACACGAGGGGCATCACCTGGATCATGCTGGTCAAACACCACATGGAGAGAAGCTGAGGCAGAGTCAAGAGTGGACGGTTGAGGATGTACAACGGATGCCCGGATAGGTTGAGCAGGATCGCAGAAGTCATGCCACAAGCGACAAACCTCAAAGCTCCATTCCTCCATGGAAGCTGACAAAAGCAACATACGGGACTGCTTACAAGCCGGGAAGTCCCGGTGGTGGATAAACCATGAGTGTACAGGTGTATTGGCGGGAGAAAGGTTGCGCATGCTAGTGCAAACATCACGAAGAGTCTGGCGTGACTCAGGAGTCAGACCAGGTCCAGAGAGAAAAGTCCAAGAACGGTCACCAAGGACAGGTCGATCCCGCATATGAAGAGTAAAACAAAGGCCAGGGTTGATGTGATGAATGGAGTGATCCAACAGGTCACGACCATTGACTTGTACAAGACAGTCCACGTAGGTGTTAGTCCGAAAACAGAGAGGCGCCCAATCACTAAGCAAAATTAAAGCAAGTCGATTCGTAGGGGTTGCCCCATGAACAGCCTTGAATACTCTCTCCTCACGCAATGGGTGAATCTCCAACAAAAATGGACGAAATCCAGTGACAGGTCCTTGAAGCAAAATCAAGTGGATCTTAGGAACACCGTCCTGTCCAGGTCCAGGTTGTGGATTCACCACATAGTAAAAGATTGGGCGGTGCGGATCAATCTCATCATGCCAAATGCGCAGAAACAAATCATGCCAGAACAATGGATCAAGAATACGCCCAACTGCAACATCACGAGGACGGTCACAAAACACACGACGGCTCCCATCCAAGTAATATGTCAAAAACAGTGGGCCATTGTCATTGGCATGAGAAGTAGCACCTACAGTAACCCACCAACGTTGAAGATGATCCATAGAACCATCATCAGATTCCTCTGTAGAGTTGGCCTGCGAGTCACTTTGTGGCGAGGCAGGTGCGTCCGAGGCATGAAACTCACTGGGGGAATCAACTGCTTGATGGGGAGAAGTAAGAGAGCCCGAGTCCACTGGGCGGGTGACAGTCAAACCAGAAAGGTGGTTTTGAAAGTAAAGCACCGCACGCAACAAAGCAGGAGCAATGGAAAAGGGCATGGAAGAAGTCAGCTGAACCGTGGACATTGTATCCCCAGCTGCATCACGATTGGATACCATGCGCACTTCCACTGTTTGTCCAGTGAAAAGAGTAGGCCGCTGCAAAGAATTCCACACAGCTTCATCAACCCAGGCACGCATACTTGGATACAAACCATTGAGGTCAACATCCGAAGTAAATTGACATACCAATCGTCTGAGCGATGCAAATTCACTAGTCCTGAGGAAGGATGCCACAAACCGAAACGGAGGGGTAAGACTCGGTGGGTAAGCCTCCAAAACGTTCACCAGCAGGGCAACCTCATCCGGACGAGCACCAACTTCAATGATCATGTGGGGAAGTGCGAACGAACCTTCATCAGGAAATGCAACAGGTTGAGGTGTAGCCAGCCTGAGGCCAAACGGAGTGTCGAGTGCCAATCGGTCATGCCACTGCTCAACAAGCACC
The DNA here is from genome assembly GCA_009767595.1 of Symbiodinium kawagutii. Classification (NCBI taxonomy): domain Eukaryota; class Dinophyceae; order Suessiales; family Symbiodiniaceae; genus Symbiodinium; species Symbiodinium kawagutii. Next base: position 43,942 of record VSDK01009807.1, read on the forward strand.
CTTCGCCATTCATTGGGATTCAAAGGCAAGTGTAAGAGTCTGGAGTGAGCAGAGGTCTGATGACTGCGGTGGCATACAAACCATGAATGAACGACAAACCGAGAAGGTGTACTGCCATCAAGCTCTGACATCGATGTGTTGATCAAGTCAGCCAATTCATCCTGAGCATCAATCTGGCTGGACGAGATTGGCCCAGGAGTTTCACTACCAGCAGAGAGAGAGGAGCACACCGACAATTCTTCATTGCGAAGCCATGTTACCAAGTCAGCCGAGTGTGTTCCAACATTGGCAGGGGCCACATGCACATCACAGTATGAGGCTGGTGAAATGCCATGTATCGTATCATCAGTCTCAGCCCACAACACATTGTTGAGATGGACAATGCATGTCCCAATGCCTTGACATACCATGTGAAGTCCAATGGATCGGAGAAAAACGGTTCGAGTGAGACGTCTAGGGAGGTAAGTGACACGCCGATGAAGTACGGGTTCAATACCACTCCCAGGGTCTTGTCGATTCCTGTGAACAATAACATCAACCAAAGCAACACATTGATCATCCGCCGGTATTGGGTCCTCATTAAGCAAAACAATAACCGGTGAAATCCAAGGAGGGAGTTGGTACACCTGCCAATTCACAGAAATAGCAGCTGCAATGTCTTCCATGTCACATTCCAAGCACACCGCAAGCAATGGAAATGTAGGACGAGGAACGATTGACGGGAACGCACAGTCAATTCGATCAGTCCCATACCGGAAGATAGCCCAAGGACGATACAAGGAGGAATCAGGTAGTCCAACAGAGTGGGAGGAAGCCGCACGAGACACTTCAGCATCACCACTGGTAGAAGCCGTATCCGTAGGATTCTCACGGTCACGGGATCTAGAGGAACCACGGGCACCAAAATCACTTGAACGTTGCATGAACCATGCAAGATCATCCTCATGTCCATCACAATGAGCGGAGTAAGTGGGGGAAGCCGCATCCCACTGACCTTCGGATGCACATGTGGAAGGAACATGAGACGGTGAAAGATATAAACTCCAAGGTTTCTCATCCCAATTGAGTAGATCCACGCAAGCCATGGGGTTGACCATGATTGGGAAACGAGGAAGCAAATCACTACAAAGGCCAACAAGACATTGAGTAGCAAATGATACCCGTTTGGGAGTGATTGGAGCATCCTCAGAACGGAGACAGGAACGCAAACCAGGAACATGGGGTCGAGAAGACAAAGTGTAGCCCACATCACTAAGCTTCAGACTCTCAACGATTCGGTCCGTCTCAAGTTCATGAGCATGCCAAAATGCTTGATCACCTGCCTGCCATGGAGAGACAAAGTCAAGCTCATAGCAAATCGAGTGACTCCAAATCAAACTTTGAGGCTGCATAGTAGCACCTAAGTCAGGGAACTCATTCAGGACCTGCGCTAAGCAAACCTCCTTTCGGTCTATTTGCCCGCTGCCTGAAAAGACGGCTCGGTATCCATCTTGCCATCCGATGGTGCTGGTGCACCAAAGGGTGATTGTGATGGCATGAGAGAGGCAGGTGCCACCTTGGCCTCCAATGCCTCTTGAGCTTCTTCCGCTGTACCTGGACCAAGGCGCCGTTTCTTCAGCTTCATTTCGGCTAGTGATTGATCCGCTTGTTCTCCCATAGCACGCAGGCTTTGTTCTAATTGATTCAGGTTGTGTTGAATCAATTGGCCAGAAGTGTGATCTGGTCCATCGTCGTCCGAGATTTCGCCACCATCGAGGGTATCGGCATCCGCCGAAACAGCTTTCTGGGCAGCCTCCATAGTGGTTCTTGCAGCTTTCATGGCCGTCACGGCTTGTTCGATCTCCTTCTCGAGGTCGGCATCCTTGGCACGGAAGGACTTGGAGTATTCCTGCCATCGTTGGATCGAAGCTGCAATGTGTTCCCTCCAAGACATATGAAGTGCAATGCGTGCATCTCGACATGCCTGCAAATGAGCCTTTGTCTTGCTCAATGCAGCCACTGCTGAATGCATCTCTTTGGTAGCTTGACGAGACGTTTGAGTCGCCATGTTGTTCACTATGTCTTGTGCTTCTCGGGGAAGTGCGGCTGCCACGTCCTGATGTCTCAACATACTGAGCAGTCGAGTCATCTCGGGATCGTGGGCAGTCAATCCTGTTGACGATGATGCCGGTGTAGTCTGCGGCATTTCCTTGAGAGCAGGTGGAGCTGGCCAGGGTGGCTCCGGAGGCATTGTCAACTGCCCTTGAGGAGCCTGTTTGTCCTTGCCTTTGGATCCCTTGCCCTGCCCTTTGCCCTTCTTGGATTTCCCTTGGTGTCCTTGTCCTTTGGGTGGCTTCTGCTGTTGGTGCTTGGTGCGATGGGGAGACTGAGAAGGCCTTCTCCATGGCTGAGCTCCCGATTGACCACCAGGTGGACTTTGCCAATTGTCGTAGGTCCAACCAGCATTCTGAACCTGACGCACTGGCTTGGGATGCGCACACTCTGGGCAGAAGTTGGAAGACTGCTTCACCCAATGTTTGCATGGATAGCACCACCATGAAACCTTCTGTGGCGGCTGGGACATGATTGCACGTGTCACTCTGGTCAGCAGCAACGGGTCTCGACTGTGGTGTTGAGACAAGATCTGTCTCAGGTGACAAAGTTGATGGGTTCCAAGGGGTTTGATGCCTCTTTTGTGTAGATGCCACGCTAACCTTGCACTGGCTCTTTGTCGACGTGCAGCACGACGAACTGTGTTCACTGTTCCCGTGATGCAGTACAAATAGGACGATGAGGAGAAACGGTCTCCAAACCATCCACAATCCGATCGTCACCGACCAACCAGGGTAATACCAGTTCAGTTGGTGGTAACTCGAAAGGTGCACACCGAGGCTATGGCACCCGCAGGTGAGACGAACCCGCCCGCTAAGGTAAGCTGTAAGCCAAAACCTTGTCTATTACTATATACAAGTGATTAATATTGGATGACAACTGGGGGTGCCCCTTTTCTGGGAAACAGCCAAATGGGAGTCGAAGAGTTGACAATGGTGACACTCCGGTCAACCAACCTGGTGGCAACTCCACCATTGAAATGGCTGGCCAATAAATGGTGATTTTTGGCTTCCAAGGTCGCGTACCAAAAGGTAATCAATGGTGATGGGATTTTTGGTCCTGCTCAAAATGACAAGAAGCTACCATAGCCTCTGTAGAAGGGATCAACCCTTCATTTCGGGATCCATAATATTTAGTCCTTGCACAGCTAACAGCCCTCCATTAGGGGGTCCCCTGTGGCAGTGGATTTTGGCTCGGTCTTGTAGTCACATTTGGCATCTACAAGCCCATCTCCAAAAGAATGATTGGCAATCTCCAGTGACAACCAAAATCATTAATTAGCTGCCAGCTGTCCACCAAAAATTAGCAGAAAGTTGTAAATTCTGTGCAACCTGTTCATTTCTTTTGAAACCAGATAGATGATAAAGATTGCACAAAAGCCGCGTGTTGCCGTCTCAGTGGTAAAGAGAACATGGAGGTGCCCCGGTTGGTAGCAGAAATCGCTGCTAAGTGCGTTGGCGATCGCAACTGGGAGGGCCATGAAGGCACGTTCACGCTTTGAGTCATGTCTCAACAAATTGAGGGAGGAAATATACTATATTTGACATCGAGATATCACCGGAGATATACTACATTATTTTAGCATATGGTCAATATACCTGGAAACCCAGGTATACTATTTTTTTAGGCAACTACGCCACAGTGTACAATTCTTAGCGTCACTTTTTGGGAAACCAAAGTTGCGTATTTTGTCCATCCGTTTCTTACGGCTTTTTACGCCACTTTACGGATATTTACGCCACTTTTGCGCCTATTTATGTCACTTTTGGAAATGTCATTTCGGCAAAGTGTACCATTTTTTAAGAAGTTGCATACTTTTTTGCTATTTTCCTGAAAGTGGCATTGAAAACTGCCACTTTCCCAAAGTGGCCTAAAAAAATAGGACACTACGGCTTTCCAGGTAGTATAAATACTATGAGAATCAAAGAGATATCACTACAGTAGAGATACCTGTGACAAACAACATCGCTTATAGTGATAAATAGCTGGGCATACTGTATATGTTTTCAATCGCAGCATGCTGCGCCTGAATGTGGCAAGATCGATGATGGCAGGGACAGCTGCTACCGTGAGTTTGCGGCAATTACCACGTGAGGGTCGCAACAACCACGCCCAAAAGCTGGCAACAAAAGACAGCTTGACCAGGCTTGCCCCAAAGAATGGCTGATCTTAAGAGCCTTCTAGTAATGGGTGCCAGCTGGTGAGTCAAACTCAATCGCTGGTAATGGTTTTGCTATGTTTTGCGATTGAATTTCTGATCAACCCTCAAAGCTTGAAAACCAGGGCATTTTGGATGATTTACATTGATTTACATTGAGTTACATCATTGATTTACATTGGTGTACGGAGAAAATGCTCCCATGATTTTCGTTTGGCAATAGCAGCTGTACCGTACGATGAAAACCCCCGCATGTTTCAACGCTTCCAGGGAAGGTCGGATGAAGTTGGCCGCGGTGCTCCACAGCCAGGCTGCTCCCAAACAGAACCCGGGACTTAACTATCTATGTGTATATGTAGATATTTCAGTCATGCATGTACAGTGTAGTTTTACAAATATGTAGTATTATACGTAATTAGCCTGCATTATTATGTGTATTACGACTATATATCATGATAGTCTGTAAACCCATGACCATTTTAAGTCCAAAAAATCGATGATATTAAGAATTGGATACCAAGTAATACTAAGTCTATAATCTAATTCTCTTATTATCTGGATCCAATTCTTCATACCTGGAGTTCGACCAGAGCTGATACCATCAACTATCGGAGCTACCACGTTGCAGCTCTGCCCCCACCTTCTGGAATTCTCCTTCCAATGATGCGAGAGGGGTTGGAACGTCACAACATCCAGCTGCCGTATGGCTGATCATGGAAGCACCAGCTATGCCAAGACGTGAATCCTCGGACCCATGACTCGATGTGATGTGGTTCCAACAAATTGATTCACAGGATATGCACCATGTAGTGATGATGCGGTATACATGTAGTGAGTCGATGATTGATATTGGGGGTTACCTCAAGGTCGAAGTGGTCTCTCTTGAGATTCGAATTCCCGTCATGCTATTTCCCCTTGACCATCAGCACGGGTTGTTCCAAACAAACGATGGCTAACAATCATCAGGCATCCCTAACTATCACCTACCATGATCAACAGTCAAGAATCAGCAAGCATCAGTAACCATCACTAACCATCGTTAATCCTTCATGATCATTAGCCATCATCAACCATCATCAATGGAATCGATCCTCATCAACCAAATATAACTTTATAGGCGTTCAGTCACTTCTCATGCCGTCAACACTGTCCAGCAGTGCAATTCCCAAAGCAGTGGCTCTAAACTGGGAGGACGGCAAGTTCACCGAATGTTTGGTCCTTGTCAATGTCAAGAGCTCGCCAATATCATGTTAATAATCCTTGTCAATAGCATTGTCAATGGTAATCAATAACTGCTAATGATGATAGTTAAAACCTTTGGTTGAGAATGGTTTGGTGGTGAATGGCTTCATGATGGTTCAAGGGATGAATTCACCATCGTTATTCATCCTTGACTACGATTTAGCATCAGCAATCCCTGCAAAGCAACAGCCTTCTTAGACTTTTTCAGTGTGATCACTTCCCCGTAAGGTGCCTCAGCAGGCACATTGTATCTCCGCTGCCGAAATCACAATCCCAGAACACTCCCAGTCCCAAACGCTACCCCGATCACGAAGCAACTGGTGATAACAGTGTGAAATCAGAGATCCATTTTAATAGCCCCTGGGCCCCAGGGTGGTGAATCACCAGCTTTTGAGCTGTTTGAATTGTTGATGGTTCAAAAAAGGATCTACCATCAACAATCATTATTTACTGTTCTTAGATGGTTGTTAATTAATTCACCTTCAACACTTGGGACCACTCTTAGTTGGTTGACCATTGTTGAGATATGATATTGATCCACCATGACTAGCGGTACATTACCACCCGGATCTACCACTGGGAACCCCGTCGGCCGTGCCGTCACAACGACCCGTCCTGCAAAGGTGCTGGTGGGGCAAGACATCCCAACCTTCTCGACAGCTGCGACCTGGCAACAGTCCGTCTTTGTCAATGCTTAAATGTTATCATTGCTTAGAAAAAACAACAAAAATCAACTTGATTGGTAGGTTGGTTGGTCGGCTGCGGCTGCGGCTGCTTGCTTGATTGGTAGGTTGGTCGGCTGCTTGCTTGCTTGCTTGCTTGATTGGTAGGTTGGTTGGCTGCGACTGCTTGCTTGGTTAGTTGGTTGGTTGATTGCTTGGTTGCTTGTCTCCTCACCAGTGGCGCAACATCCACTGCCTCAGGGTGTCGAACCGAAGACGTCCAAGTCCGGTTGCGATTCGATTTGCGCTTCGGAGACGCTGCCTGGGACTCAGATCACCGGACCGTTGACCGGTGGTGAACCTTGGGTGGTTTCTTAAGCCCTTGGGAAACATGGATGGTTTTTATGGAACGATTCATACATAGATGTAGAATAGGTTATACAAAACAAAAGGTGTTTATCAATCAGAAAGGTGGTGAACATATGGATGGTTGATTGTTGAACTGTCTAAATGATTGATATTGGATGATTTGCGGGTACCCCTAGTGTCAGAAACACCCATATGGCGAGCTGGGTCATAACTTGCCGTGGGTGAATACCAGAGGTGTGGAACTAGAACTCATGCTTCATAAGCTGGTTTATGGTTGATAACAGGTGATAACAAGCAGCAAAAATAGTTTACATACCAACTGTATATGGGTCCCTATAAACCAAGCAACATCATCCAACACATGGGTAGGTGCACATCCCAACTGTTGGACGAACCGTGACTCATGGCTAACCATCGCAACTGGAATACCAATTCCTCATAGCTCATCCTGGTGGCTGATGTGAGTTGAAGCCCTTGATATTCCCGGAGTAGCCGTGCCAACGGTTGCCCTGGTGATGCCAAAGTAATCTCGGAAACTGGAACAAGAATTGGATGACCAAACGTAATGTTGAGCCAATTGTGTTTCTTGTGCTATAAGAATGAGCCATTGTGTATCATTGTTACCAATTGAAATTACCATCAGTCTCGACATTTGCCGCCAGAATTCAACACTCGAGCTGCATTTACCACCACTGGCTCAGATCATCAACCATGTCTATCCTTGCTATCCCTAGCTGTGAAGCTCAACCCCAAGTCTGGCTGACGCGCTATCATTGCCATTATTAAACCGGGGTCTGTTTATTGGATCGACCATAAAATACAGTAGTGCCACCATCTTTGACTCATGGTTACCCATGGTAATAAACAATACGAACTATTACAGTGTAGTATCCAATTGGTTTAACATGGTTTAACGCTTATACATATCTTCAATTGTCTTCATTGGTCAATCTATGGATGACACCAAGCCTGCATGGGATACGGATTGGTCCAGCGGACGCACAGTGCCCGGCCTTTTTAGTGAACTGATTTAAGGACAAACACAATTCTTGACCGGCCATGTCTCAACCCGGCCCATCTGGCTGGTTATTCCTTGTGATTGTTGGCTAAAAACGGTCACTACCCTATTGGAACCTGCACAGTAAGGTAGATTGACCTGGCAATGGAACGTCATCCACTCATAGGTGGTTTGTTTCCTTCCGGGTTGCCCTTGAAAATATGGTGATTTCTAGTTGAAGGATAGCAATCAGGTGAGCATCTACCAGCAATCCACCGTTGTCAGCCGGTTGCCACTACAGGTTATGCTGTAGCTGAAAGTCGTTGACACTGGAAATAATGGCAATAATACCGTGATATACTCTTATGCCCTCTGGTAGACATGAAAATGATGGATATAGAATGGTTAATCATGATAATCAATGTAATCAATAGTGATTCAGCATGCTGAACTTATGCAATGTGCTATAATTTACAATGCTTATAAAGTGGCATCAGCACAAGCGACAACATAATGGCAATATAAAGGGATTGTTTTCAACAGCCTAGAAGCATAATATCCACTAGTGATTCTAGGCATTTACCATTGTATATTCACCTGTCGTTACCCACTAATTATCAGTTGATCGGTTGATCGTTCATTGCTGACAAAAAATACAGGTTCGCAAACACAACAAACAGCTGATTCATATGTATTATATAACCACTCACATAACATTTCATAAACCATTACACTTCCACACCTGGTGACGTACCCATGCGCTACCAAGCTATGAAGGCTTCCAGATCCATCGTGGCAGCAAGCCGACCGCCTCCTGATCCATGGTCTGAGTGCTGCTGTCGACCTTGACCTTGCACGGCCTCAGATCGATGACGCCCCAGCCATGGTGTTGATATCGGGAGGTCACTGGTTAAGCTGGATGAGAAGCTGGTTGAATGTTGATACATTTGATGATTTAGAATTGCTAATCAGCAACAATAGTGAGAAGTAATGCTCATGGGAGGTCAGAATGTTGAATCATAATGATACTTCTGGCACCAACAACAATGATCGCAACAACAGAATGAATTACATGGGAGATCCAATCGTCGGTAGTGGGGTCTTGCCAAACCCTGCTTCGACCATTGGCTGAGTGCTTTGCGCGTTGCCATCAGAAACATCTGCTGATTGCAGCTGCATGTCAGGGTGTTTCTCAAGCCATAGGGAGCCCAAAAAATGGTTGGTTTATTGCTATAAATGATGGATAAACTGGATGATTTGGGGGTACCCCTATTTTTAGAAACCCTTATGTAAATCATCATCATCGTCATTTTCAGAAAAACATCAACTTAACACCATTTCATGAACGTATTTCGTTGAAAAATACTGCCAGGCTGTCATACCACGCTATGGAGTGGAGTGGGTGAACCAATCATGGTGCCGATCCAACAAGCTGGGATACGGTTTGTTGTGAGAGCAATTGTTCATACCAAGTTGATCTTTCGAATGGTTTTTGTTGCCTTGTTCAAAGAGCATGACAAGGTTACTTTGCCTCCGGCAACTACAGTTCGTGAATATTTGAATGAAGATCCGTTCAAATTCGCATCTAAAGAATGGCATGTCGTGCAAAGGGCAACCAGGTTACTTCGCCATAATGAGCCTCATCGGTGGGGTTGATGTAGGGGGTCCAAACCATGGCGGCGATGAATGGATGATATTTGTGTTCGAGGGTATGGTTAAGAACAATCAATAAAGGACGCTCATGGATAATCAAACAGGAATAGTGGGGTGATGATCCAAATCATCTATCATCTATTGCTGAGAAAGGCTAGAACAACAATGCTTTTCGATCATTGTCGGAATGGCTTCTAGATGGGATGCCATTTCGAACACGTAGATGATGCGTAATTACAAAAAATCAGCATGGTTGCTTTCCTTACCAACTCACTGACTTAAGGGTACAACAGGGGTATCGTTGAAGCCATCAAGTATGGCACATGCTTCTGGCAAACTCCCTGCCAGGAATATGCATGGCAAGTCACCACGGTATATGCCGACCCGGTGCACAAGCTTTCGTATGACTTGTATGCCAGTATCAACCCATAGGGGGGTTCTCAAAATAGGGGTGCCCAATATCATCCAATATTAATATTTGTCATAATACAAAACCAACCATTATTGGGGGTTCCCTATTTTGAGAAAAAAACATATCTTGCTGAATTCAACAAAAGGTTGCCCCTATCTCGCTGGGTATCCAGCTGAGACTGATCTCCCCAGCGATCTCCTATGAGATTCACCAGCCAGGGCGATAGTTTCAGGATGTTTCAGGCATGTCGTTGAAGCCATTGAAGCCTTCATCACAAGAAGATTACTATAGTGACATCATCACTGACTACAAATTGCCACTATAATTTCGGGTGTCATTACTTAGCCTTGCCAAACCATTCACCACCAACTGATTGCTGTTGTTCTTATTGATGATATCATGCGTCCTATTAGTTGTAGTTCGTTTTGCTATCATTAGCTTAGTTGATTAGTTTTGTCAACCTGGCCTGTTGATATCATTAGACTAGTCACAAACTGCGACTTCTTATTACCAGCGTTGCTGACTCGTTGTTGATTAACCCTGCATGCTGGTTCCAGCATCCACAGCTCCAACTGCCCGATGCATCAACAGATCTGGACCTGTGGTACATGATGGTTACATGTTGGTTATATCATGGCTATATCACGGCATTATCATTGTTATGTCAAGATTATACCAAGATAAACTAAGGTTATACGATGGTTGTATCATGGTTACATGATGGGTCGGAACAGGTTGCAAACTTGAGCAGACCTGTTGGACCGAGTGTTTGCACCATGAAGGCAATGTCATGCAATGTCATCACCAATCTCATGCTCATGGGTATGGGGATCGTTGAGCAAGCTGAGATCAAGCACTGGAATTTCAGGGGGGGTCCATGCTTGAGTGACTCGGGCTGAACCCAGTGAACGCCATGTCATGGTCTTTTGAGTGGGATCTGCCTCTTTTCTGCTTTATGTATGAGCGGCTGGGGGACTTCCGTTTCCTGCATCAACAACCGCCCACAACGATCCCTAGAGGTTGAAAACCGCCATGTTCAACTGTGAAACCCTCTATAAAGTGGTGGATTCTTCTGCTTTCAGCTTTGTTGACCAAAGAATATCAACAAGTTTGAACAACCATGAAAATTATCTTTCTCAACCAACCATTTGGTAACAACTACCAGTACTAGGGAAAACAATAAACATGTTTAAAACCCACAACGAGATACAAACTCCGATCAGAGCACACCCGGGCCAGCGTCCCAGGCACATTTCGACAGCATGCTCTGCTCGGCAAAAAACCACCAGCCTCAGGCAACATGAGGAGCCAGTGTTTGACCATGTTTTGTGCCTGGGATGTACCATAAACAGCCTGACATTACTGAGTACACCACACAGAGCCAGTGTTTGGCCGAGCAAATACAACATCCCAGGTTGGTCAAGTAGAGTTTGTACATCCCAGGTTTTGTACCCAGTAGTGCTTTTGTTTTGTACTGAAATGTTCCAACAAACCCCTTCAGAAAAAAGCAATAATACACCATTGAACTGTGCATACAAACCACCATTTGCTGAATACAACACCAGACTTTCTCTCAGGCTGCTCATGAGTTTGCTGGTCGCAATTGATTGATCAAAATTTATCGCAACGCTCCCAGGGTGGCAAGATGGCTGTAGTGCCCTTCCCAGGTACATAACCAAGAAATTGGTTTATCAATGTGCTAAAAGCAACAGTTTGTATCCAAGATTCGTATATCACGATTCGTTAATATCCATTGATATGTAATCCAGTGATATATAGCAAATCAGTACGCAATTAGTTTCTTCATGCATATCCAAGATTGTGCAAATAGCTTGCCTTCCATGAAACCATGACCATACTGCAGGCGTCAAACCTACACAAAAACCACCATCTGGGGCCTGCGGTGACTGCCGCAGCTATTTGCCATGCTTAACACCTTTCAACCACTGAATTGTTCACCGACATCTATTCACCATTGCTTTAACCTTGAAAGCATCCATTCTGATTGACCACCATTAATAATCATCATGATCAAAGAGTTTGAAATAAAACCAACTACTTCAACCATACCAACCACTACCATCCATCCATCATACCAACCACTCCCATCCGTTGTCCTTCAACCTCTACGACACACCCGGGCGGCTCTGGACTCCGAGTCACCACTTGGGCTCGGCGTTGACGCCACTGACCATGATGCGGGCAGCCAAGCGGCGGCCTGGCGACGGCACCGACGGGCCCGGCCCAACGGGCCCCGGCACCGGCCCTCCTCCCATCGCGGCCTTGGAAGTCGCATGAGACTTGGACCGGTTCTCCCAGCTCTTCCGACAGCGCAAGGGCCACGACCTTGGGGAAGCAGAACTGGAGTTCACTCAGAGATTCTTGTTGGATATGTAGTTCCTATATGTATATGGAATATATATATATATATGTATATAGTCTATGTTCAACATTGTTAAGCCAAATCAGCTAGATTAAAACATGTATATGACATTGTATACATGTTAAACATTGTGAAGCTGTACTAGAAAATATATCATTCAAATACGCACATTGTTTCAATCAGTGATGCTGTACTCACTATTTGTGTTAAACATGTTCGTAAATGTTTACAATGGTAAATCGATGTCATCTAATCACTCTTGTCTACCAAAAACATTCTAACCCTTGTACTATGTCAAAAACCATTGCAATACACCCCTAAATACCGATGATTGATGATCACCCTTTCTTGTTGGCTACCCATTTTTGGCTGCCAATACTACTTTAACAGTTCTGGATTATCAAAATTTCCATAACTACTTGTACGCATGTGCATGAGAATACAGACCTGCGAAAACTAATCCAACAAATAATCCAACAATCTCCAACAAATGATCCAATCATATCCAGGTCCAAAAAACAATCCAACAGGCTGATGATTGCACCTTCTCAATCCCTTTAGGCATTGCCAGGTGCACCAACTTCTGGTGCCATGGTCTACCCATGTGGCCCAGTGACCCGCCCCGGTCCCAAGTGATGGGTGAAGGCTTTCACGGCGAGTGACTCGCTGTGTTGACATGAACCTATGCAGTGCCCCAGACATTGGGGTCCACCTTGGGGTCTCTTCTAGGCTAAACCTCTGGATATATTCTGTCTATGTTTTCTATACTATCGATATTGATATTCTCTGTGTATTCTCTATACTCTCTGTATTTATATTCTCCAATATGTTCAATATTATCTTCATTATCCCTACTCTTTATTCTCTACTTCATATTCTGCCAGAGGCACGAAACTTTCAGGCATTGCTCCAATTTTCAGCACGTGCCAACTGTCTTGTCGACTTAGCACTGAAGCAACCAACTTGACATTGTCAACCCTGGTCAACCCTTGTGAACCATCAACCATTGATATGAAGCAACCATGATCAATCATGAGTTGTCGTCATAAAGGATCTTGAATCAAGAACTAACCATCATCATTATAGCCATGGTTCACAACCCCAAAAGCTATAGATTTTTCTACAAGCAGCAACCAGCGGCTCTGGGGGATTTAGATTGGGAGATTACAACACCCCCTATCAAGCAGTATTGTAGTAACCGTAACCACTGCGCTGGGATGGTTCGTGCTTGATCGTTGTAACAATAATTGATAAGTAGCCACAATAGGCTGTAGTCATCAACCCCCTTTGAATCATCATGTGATGATCAGCCAACCTTATGAATCGTCATGTGATGGTCAGCCGACCACCAGAGTTTGCGGGCCAAGTACAAATCATCAACCCATCCAAGTATGAATAGTATAATTAGTATACATCATCAACCATTCCTAAGCCTGAATGAAAATAACTATCTCGGTTGACCAGTGTCCAGCTCCAGCAAAGCACAAATCGCAACGAGATGTGTCAATCCGGTCAAGTGCAATCATCACAAAATTGGAAGTTGAGGGCTATGAGCCATCCTGACTCAGGTACCTAGCAAAGCACACAGTTATACACCCCATTTTGACATCCTACCAGTGATATGGTACCTATTGGAATTCAGAGTTTCCTTGGGCAAGCAGCCCGGGAAACAAACCGCTGTTCACAGGGGCGCACCAAGCACTGGGGGCTCTGCCCCCTGAGCTACAGAACATAACGGGCTGCCATACCCAAAAAAAAAGGACCCCGAGGCTCCTCATCATTTTTTGAGTACTTAAACATATTTCTGTTTGGGAAACCAGAGTTAGATCTTGCGTTCCTGGTGGATGTTTGTCCACAATATAGGTTGTACCCATATCCTGAAACGATCACTTTCAGAATGGAAGCGACCAGTGATACCCCAACAGTTGTGGAAAGTGACACTGTGGCCATTGTTGCTTGGAAGGCGGAACTCAAATCCCAAAATGGACCAACCGCTGAAATCTCACCAACGGTGCGCTGTGGGTGTCCGCAGTGATTGGTGTCCCTATTCAACATAATATGCTCAATGATGAAACAACAATCCACCATTCTTGCAGCAAGCCAATAGAATGACGATAATCGAAATCCATGTAAATGGATTTATCATCCTTAATCATGTTGATTCATCCAGCGATGCTGCAGGATGATTCTGAGAAATCCACAGTAAGAACCCACCATGAGAGCTTTCTGTAGCTGGTGGTTTACCATCAAACATGGGCATGGGGGTTTCACACTATGGATGAATCATTCTTCATGATTCTCCATCAGTTGGTATGGTCGACGGATATGGCCAGCCCCGCGGTGTTCCGTGATTCAGGTCGCTCAGTTCGCCTGCCGCTTGAGTTGCCGTGCTGGCGCCCCAGGATGAACAATGGTGATGAACAACATGAATGGCTCCTTTGGTATAATCAATGATTCTATGCAAAGTGTGTTGTAATACTTCATGAAGACTAGAGAATGGAATTGAAATCATTCATTGGCACTATAGTGTATTCAAATAATAGTATACAAAAAATTGTCAGGAGGATATAACGATACTATATGATAGTGAAAAGCCCGTTGTGACATGTTTTGCAAATTGTTTTAGTCTAGTATTGATATTTCATACTTGATGTAAACTAGTTGATATATAATGATATAGATAATGATATTGCCGTTGAGCACGATATATCATCACCACCAATGATATAAAACCGCTGACCATTCTTACCAATAAGTATGTAATACTGATATATCTTGATGATCAATGATGCTACAGACTAGTGGTCGTCACCATGTTGGGTCATGATGGTCAACTGCAACCATAGGGGGTAACCTGGAGATGTTGAGTCACGCACTGTTCTGCTATGCTTCGGAATATATGGCTATGGGTCAATATTAACCAGCCAATATGGGGGATAATGACCAACCAAATCATAGGGGAAACAATGGTTAATGATAGGGGACCCCGGGGTACGGGGTTTTGCCCCCCAGCCATATTGATAGTTGTTACAATAATTTGGCGAAGAATAGCGGCTCATGATGATGGGTAATGTATAGAGATGGCTGATTATGGTGAATAGGGGAACAACCCATTGGGTTTCCCGTTATATTATGCCTGACGGATCATTCGAGCTAATACAGAAAATAGCTCAATGTTGGCTCACAACGGCAAAATGGCATGTGGATCATTGACGCACCGCAGGCGCTTAATCTATGGTCAATAAAAATTTATTGACAATGATATCATCAACAAAAAAGGGAACGAGCACTGCAATGGCTGGTTTACATGGGTGACTTGCCATCCAGTTGGGTAGTTTGTCTGTAGTTTGTCGTTGCTTTTTTTGCTACTTTGCTGCTCTTGCTGTCATTGCCGCGGCAACAGTTGTGATCCGATTTCTTCCCTGCTGTGCTGTCTTGTTACTGTGGCAACTGTCGTTGTTGTGGTCATGTTTTGTGTTGGTCCTCAATCTATTGGTCATGAGATCATATTCCCTAAAAAGCTATCGCGGAAAATGCGCCTGTAAATGTGTGTTTCCATCAGATAAACTCACCTGCCAAAGGGGTAAGACACGGCCATGGTGGCCCCGGTCAGCAAGGAACCATCTCCCCAATTGATATCGGTTGTTGGTTTTACTGGGGCTATATTTATACTCCTCTTTTCGTAAACCTCTTTGCTTTGGTCGGTTCGTAGAATTTGGTTGCCGGAAAAGTTTCAGGCAAACAACTTATTTGGCATGATTTCGCGCGGTTTTCCCATTTTACACCATGATAAACCAAGAAATGATGAAGGACATGATTCACCATCAAATTGATGAGGATGATGATGATGATCGGTCATTATTTACCATGGTGATCCTGATTATCAATGATTGACTCTTGACCGAATAAGTGACTCACCTATTGGCTTACAACTAATTATCATGACTAAATAGTACTTGCAAGTACTTGCAGTCGAACAGATTAACGTGGCAATGGCAAATCAGCCTTTGATAGATAGTTTCCCAGGGATTCCATATCTGATGCCCCATTTGCAGGTGAGCATCTACCGGAGAGCTACCTACTGAATTAGCCATGTGAATGATTTTTGCTCGGCATTCAACCATCAACCATCAACCAGGACTTGAGGTTTTCGTCCATACCCCACCTGACGCGACAAACAAAGACGACGAGCATCGTCTAAGCACTTCAAAAGAAACATCTCCTGCTGCTGTTTGGCCAGGGGGAGCCCCAGATTGTGAGTGCTGGTGACGGTGAGGATTGCTGGGCATTGGGTATAAGGGACCATGGTCAATCCCCCAAATAAACCACTATTATTGCTATTCAAGGGATCATCCTCCAAAAATCCCAATCCTGATGGGTAGCTTTCTTGAGGTCTTTGAATAGGAACGACAGAAAGATAGAAAGTGTATTCTTCTACGTGCATGCAGCATGCAAAATTACATCCATGCACACAGTGTAGCATGACATTATTGTTGAAATGATGGCTTTTGTATATATGTGGTTTTCATTTCAACGGTACATGAAAATGTACATGTACAGTTGCGCAGAGTGAACAGTACGATCATTATGATTTAGGCACTGGACCGACACAGACTGAGGCCAGGGTTGCCGCTACCAGAACGAACAAAGGGCATTGGACCAGTGGCTGCCGATGGTGCTCACCCCTTGCTGTATACCAGGGAGCCCTGGTATATTTCATAGTAACAAACCCATTGATGGGGACCCCAATACAGCCACCTACCACCTACATATACCTCCGGAATCCTCCAGTTGAACAGCAATGACTGAGATTCACCACAATTCAACATGAGTAATTCAGCACGATATTATATTTTATACATTATCCTGCACTATCAACCCACCAGTAACCCACCATCAACCTACTGGTGCTATGAACAAACAAATTTCACCATTCCAAAACACAGAAACTGCTCTGGCCCCACTCCTGACGACCCTCTTCGCCTGACCCAGTGGGAAGTCATCGGAACCCAGCAATCATTGGGGTCTTCGGAAGGGGGCGGCACTTTGGATCGCTTCCGGTCATGTAAGGTCATGGCCTTATATGTTTGCATGTGAAAACAAAAATTTCAGGTCGAAAGCCGCACATATTTACTGTACATAGTCTGCAAGCACTGATGACTGCTAGTCCGGAATGAATGCTATTGCTACACATTGCTGGTTCCAATACAACCTTGAATTGACACCAACTATAATCAGCAATGCTAGTTGAAGATAGCTGAAGCATGTTGAACCATCTTTGATTCATCCAATTCCTAGCTGAAATGTGGGTGAAAGTAGTTAATGGGTAGTTAATGCAGTTTATTTCCATGACCAATTCCTAGCTCTTCAACTTACAGCGCACGTGAGCCAAGGTGCAAGCGCGCAAGATAATCTCAAAGGAGATCACCTCGGTGAAGCCACAGGATAGGGGTGACCCTGGTGCCATGGGATCACTTGGCGGCGTTGTTTGGCAAGAACTTCGTAGTGGCAAAGGGTTGAGAATGGACAGTTTGATGCTTCAATGATGCCTCCTCTTAAGAGATGGCTTAACATCCAAACATTCAGTTGATGATGCTTCCTGTCTGCTTGAATGTTTCAATGGTTGAAGATGCTTCCTATGGTTGAATGAATTCACGTTGATTGATGTGTTTGATGAATACTGATGAATACTGATGATGCTTCCTATCTGCTAGGTAATATCCACACTTTAGTTGATGATGCTTCCTTTCTGCTTGAATGTTTCAACAGATCATTTCATTAGTTGATGATGTCTCCTATCTGTTGGATGCTTCGATGGTCGGTGCTTCCAAAGTCGCATCAGGGCTCAGATCCGCCTGCCGAAGCTCCTAACGGAAAGTCACTGCCCACAGAGACCTCCACTCCCGAGGTTCCCAAGGAGGGTCCACAACGGGTAGCCCAGCAAGGTTGTCATCACTGCGGTGGGTGTGGTCACCTTATGGTCGCCTTATGGTCACCTTATGGTTGCCTTATGGTCACCTATCCTCAAGGGATCTGGTTTCATGAACTGGAGTCAGAAAATATTTGATAAATCTGTTGAGGATATCCTCAACAACTAGATACGTTTCACTCATGAGTTGTTGATATTTGAGTCCAATTACTGTAGATTTAGACACTGTTGGCTCACTACAGCGAGTGTATGACAAACTATAGTGGTTCTGATTAGGGCATGGTTAACTATACTTGAGATTACTTGAGAATGTTTTGTTCTATATTAGGTGAATAAGTATGGTTAACAATAACCAGCGATGACCGACACAAACAATGGGTACAATATTGGGAGCATAATCAAGAATTTTATCACCAGCTAGGTGACTGCTGCGAGCCAGCAAATGCTCGTGGCTATGATCACCAGTGGCTAGTACTAGCTAGTTGATAATGGTTGATGATGCCTAAGAGTGAAGTAGGGGGTCTTCAGATCTCCGGTAACGCCCCCCATAGCCAGGGCAGTCTTCTTCCTTGGGGTTTCAGCAAGATATGCCCCGAAGATCAAACAACTAGCAGGACCTCATGGAGGATCAACCAGCAGCCGCAAGATGTTGGGATGGTTCAATGCTGGAGTGTGGATTGTTGGGCTACCGCAAATGTTGAAACGTTCAAGCATGGTGCGATGATAAAGTCTGCCGGGTACGCTATTCTTCGGCAATAGTAGTCCTGTTTAGCGAGGATTCATAACAACTTACCATACGAAGTGCACAAACATTTCACATCAACCTATTCTGTGAGAGTCAGTCCTGAAACAGCTTCAGAGTTGAGCGCCATTCGCCGCAGAACTGACATGCACCCATCACACCTGTGCATGCAGTGCTGCCGCGTTTGATTTCTGTGGAGGCATCATCTGGGCGAAAGCCACAGGAGGCACCAATCCATCGCGGGGCTTTCCTGTTGGTGGTAACTCCAAAGCCACACCGCCGTGAAACAATGCATACATGATGTAGCAACAACACACGTGACAACACACACACACATGAGGCTTATGAGTGAAAAGAACCAATTATATACATATAATATATACATTTTACTTGAAAGGAGAAAAACGACACACAAAGACCTTCGCGATGTGTGCAAGGCCATGTTGTGAACATCATCATGGACTCCATGGAGCTACTTCTTACCCCAAGCATTCGCCAGCACCTGAGAGCTCCTCGACATATCCTGACAGCCTGATACCTAGTTGCGGGGTTGGATACCGGACTCCAAAAATGCATGGATTATTACTATCCATGGTTGATATTGGTTGATATCATTGATACCTAGTTGCATGGTTGTGACTGAACTGGACAGCTCCCCCCACCGTTGTAGCTGATGATGTTGGGCTCGCCGATCATGGCGAAGAGGTGCACGGCAACGAACCACTGGGATTCCTGGGAGGCAATGGATGGTGCTGAAGCACCTGGTCGCACCGGTTGCATGGTTGGTGATCCATAGAAGTTGGGGGACTCCTAGGAAGGCATCGGATAGCATCAAAGGTGCTCATAGTAGCTTCCTGAAAATCCAGGAACAGAAATTCTCACTATGATATACCATTTAATGCCATAAATCATGTCAATCATATGCAAGTGTGGGTTTTTCTGCCAACCATCATGGATTGCCCTCTGGCAAGACTGCGACTTGAAACAAAGGTGAAACTCCCCATTGACTCGAAAGCCTGGTGATCATAAACGTGGACAACAGCAACGATGCAACCGACATGCTTCGATTGTTAACAGCAGATATACGGCGGACCATGATCAACATTGATCAACCCTTACTTGTCATTGGTACACAATTTTCAAGGCTTACTAACCATTACTAAACAGTATCAAGCGTTACCAAGAAATACCAACATCAACTTCCATTAGCTGTTGTTAATCATGACTACATAGGCATTAATCGTGACCGTGATTTCCCATCAACATCCATCAACCATAATCAAACACCGACGAATTATCAAGCGCAAAGGGACAGCGAGCTGTCACCACCACCAAGAGTCGCAGGCACTGACCAGCGAGTTGAAACAGATACGATCCACCTGTGTCACCGTGCTGAAGGGTGGAGCGTGGTGCAGGTGAAAGGGTGCGGCTTCGATCGTGGCCTTTGCATAATGCTTCTCAATGCAACACCTTTGCTGCTTAAAGATGGAGTTCATAAGCCATGGTTTAAGAATTAGTGAAGTTGTTGACGGTCCAGAATGGCTAGTCGTATCCGATTGTGGTGTAGGTGTTTGGCTGATGGTGAGCTATTTACGGTTCTGTGCTGATGGTGGTAAGTTTTGCTGATGGTAGGCTATTTACGGTTATGTGCAAACATAGCCAATAGAGAGCGAGAGAGAGAGAGTTGTGATGCCATATCTTTCTTCATTCCTAGTCATTTGACCTGTGGCCCATTGTGGCCCCAAAATTCCACTGCCATTGCCGCCGCCTCCAATTTGGCTTCAGTCATCACGTCGAAGAGTTGCATGGCCTTCGGCTGGTGATGGCATTGGGAAGCTCCAAGGGCAACGACGACAACTACTTGCCGCGCCGCTTACTGTGACAACAACGACAACAACAACAACAACAACAACAACAACAACAACAACAACAACAACAACAACAACTACTACTACTACTACTACTACTACTACTACTAC
>VSDK01009807.1:66584-85176 GCA_009767595.1 Symbiodinium kawagutii
GGGGGGGGGGGGGGGCATGTTAACGTTCGTGTCTACTTGCTTCATGATCTGGATGCTACATCACGCACGGGGTGGGGCGGTTGGGGCATGTTAACGTTCGTGTCTACTTGCTTCATGATCTGGATGCTACGTCACGCACGGGGTGGGGTGGGTGGGGCATGTTACGTAACGTTCGTGAAATCCTCCTGTGAAATTGCAGTGGATGCACGCGTGGCTCAAAACCAATGGCATCACTGGATTGGAGACAAGGACCCCTGGAAAACGCAGGGAGAAGTCTTGAAAGTTGTGCGAGACCTGCAGCTGCTCTGACAGAAAACACCGCGACTCGTGGCACAAGATTGATGACAACCATGACGATGATGACGATGACGATGACGATGACGATGATGATGATGATGATGATGATGATGATGATGATGAGGATGATGATGATGATGATGATGATGATGATGATGATGGTGATGATGGTGACGATGACGATGACAATGACGATGACGATGACGATGACGATGAAGATGATGATGATGATGGATGATGATGATGATGATGATGATGAATCCCGCGACAAATTTTCGTCACGGAATTGACACTTCTCGCCATACCATTTCGGGTTTTGGCAGTTGCAAGGGGTCGGACGAGGCTATATACACACACACGTATTCTTATATACATGCAAAAATACATATAACATCTAGAAATGATGATTAGTCATGGCTAATAGTGGTTGATGTTTGCTGGTAAGTTGAAAGACTTCTTAAAGCTGCTTAATAAGCAAAGGTTGATCTCAGTTGGCAGCTGCTTAGTTCACGGAGATCTTAAATTCATGAGTTTTAAGCTGCCATTGTTCGTCGCTGATTCTGTAGAATAACAAACAACAACGACCAATGGTGGTTAATCTGCTTGAAGAAGGAAATCAACTGTTGTTCATCACACTTTTTGGAGGGCTCAATCCATGCCTACCATTTATGATCGTATTGCTTGCATACAATCGGAGTTCTTGAGGCTCGACAGGGGCTACATTTTACATACCACAATTAAACCACTCCAAAGGTCAGTCAGTCAGCTACTTGTTTGCTTTGTCATTGTTAGTCTTTGTGAACCCCCGTATTTTACCATCATCAACCAATATCAACCACCATACACCTATTGATCATCATGAAGCACTCTTGATACCCATTAATTTGTCAGTATTGATCATTAATCATCATGACCGCAATCAATCATCACGAACCAGTATCAACCATCAACCACTCTACATATTGTCCTCTATTGTCAACCTTTACTCACAAAACACAACAATGGCTTGCCCGCACTTCACGGGTAAAACCCCACTGTACCGAGCACTATGAAAAGTGCTACCCATTGTCACCCAATACGGGCCATAAATCAACACCCTCATCCACAGGGGCCTTTGACGGGCATCGTTGACAACAATCATCCGTTGATATTAGCCATCACTAGTCAACCAACATGAGTTGGCAATTATTGAACCAGCCAACCAACACCAATCAACAATAGTCAACCATAACTTGTCAACAATAGCACCGTTGATTGAATCAGCCATGACAGCCACCGTCATTCCTCAGTAACCTGCACCATCCTTAACCTTCTCCGCGCTGGTCGGGGCACAAATCACATCTGGAGCGGGAGCCATGGCCAACCAGCCACTGGCCGCTATGTTCCTGTGGCCAGTTGGTGGTAACCCATGGCTACGTTCACGGTGGCACAAGAGAGTACAAACAAATCAACCATTGTGAGGCATTTGACCATATATGGGGGTTTCTTTAAAGAGGGCCCTGCCAAAAATTGCAGGTTTATTGCTAATTACAAATTAAGAACTATGGGGGTTTCTTTAAACAGGGGACCCCCCCAAAAAATGGTAGGTTTATTACTATGAATGCCAGATTTTAGCTGATTTATGGGGGCCCGATTTTGAGAAACACCCATGTGTACAATATGAACCAAACATATCAACCATTACGAAGATTGGTATAACAATAGCTAAATGATGGCTAAATGTGTTGGATATTGGACAAAAGCAATTAATACGCTGGTTAAGAACGGGCAAACGCCAGTGAATGGGGCATATGAGACAGACTGCACCAACAATGCAATGGTTAAATCACGGGTCCTCTTCATAAAGCATGGTTGACAGTGGATAATGATGTCTGATAATGTTTTCACAATCGTTTCGTAGGTAGCAGTTGTGCAATGTTTATAAAACGCCTGAGTACAAATTCGGAAAAATAAGCAAAGTTGAATCTGGTTGACCAACACGTGACCAAAATTGACTCAACAATGGTTGACTAACGATGCTTGACTAAGTGTAGTGGATGCTTACCAACCACCATGGGACCAAAATGTGCCATCACCATTGGGGTGCCAATCATGAGCCCACAGTCAATCATTTCTGCCTACCAACCTGTGAATGATTGAGATTCAGGTAGCAGTAAGATCCAGTTTAAAACTATCATAGGGAAATCAACCATCATTGATCTGTCTTTCCAGCAAAATTATGCGAAATGGCACATCTTCGGTGAGTGATGCACAACTGTGACGTTGAGCAGAAGGGCAAAATCCCACGTAATCGGGGGGCCCAAGAACGTGGGCCCCTTCCAACGTTCATTTGGGCTGGAAATGGCTCCCTCGTTTGTTGCAAATTCATGAGCACCCAAATGGGCTGTAACTTGGACATGCTGAAATGCCAAGCCCAAATATGCTGGCTTTCTAACACCACTCTTGTATGAACATTAATCAGCTTAACTAACCACCATGAACCATCAGTGTGATTTTAACCATCATAAACTCATAAACCCACCATAAACTTAGCCTATTGAACATCATTAACCACCACTATGCACCAGGGTGCCACACAACAATCTTGTAGGTCAAAGAATAAATACAGTGACATGGCAGCAATTCACAGAATGTGGTGAAAGGCTTGAATCAGCTAATCAACCGGATCAATTATGATCAAATTATATGCTTTGAAAGGCTTAGTCACCAGATTTTACCAGCTGATCAAATCGTGAACACATTTGCTATACCACTTTAGTTCGCACGAATTGATCGTTGCTAGATTGGCTATGAATTGCTGGTCCTGCGATAACTCTTACACATGAATATTGTGTGATGATGAAAGCCCAAAAACCTGCAACTGCTATACCTTCACATTTCAGCATCGAATATATAGATCTGCTACATAATAATTGCTGGTTGTGAAAATATGCTATAAGTCGATAAGTGGCTATCTATTTTTTTCAATATGTCACTTAATATCAACAACTCAGTTTAATTACAGCTATTAATCAAACTGCTATCTAATCCTATATAACTATGATAATCCTACATGGCTCAGTTCATCTCAGTTCATAATCCTGTAGATATACTATATCATATTATGTTGTTCATCTCAGTTCATCTCAGTTGCGTCCTGTCTATACTAATCCTACTGTCATATAATCCTATATAACTATAACAATCCGTTCATAGATGGTAACCCCAAATCATCCAGTTTCTTCACCATTGAAATGGCTGTTTCTCAAGTCATAGGGGTACCCCCAAATCATCCTTAGTCATTTATAATAATAAACCATCCATAACTTTGGGGGTTCCCTATGGCTTGAGAAACCACCAAATGCTAATAAACCAGTTTCTCACCATATAATCCTATATAACTATATGGTAACCCCAAATCATCCAGTTTCTTCACCATTAAAATGGTAGTAAACCATCCCTTATTGGGCTCCCATCTTTTGAGAAACCACCATATCACGGCCGGGGCCAAGCGTCGCAGGCGCTGATGCTTCCACTGTAGCTGATGACGTCAGCATCGCAGCGCTGCAGCAGTGCCAGAGCCTCCCGGATCGGGGTCACCCGCGTTTCATGGTGAGGTGACCAAGGGTGGGTGAACGGTGGGTCAATGGTGGGTGAATGGTGGGTTAGTGATGTTCACTAGGCTAGGTTTATGGTGGGTGAATGGTGGTTAAGACCACTCTGATGGTTCATGGTGGTCAAGCTGGTTAGTGGTGGTTAATGGTGGTTCATGATGTTCAAGAAGCTTTAGTTTTGTGGTATGTGAATGTAAGACCACTCTGACGGTTACCAGTGATTTAACGATATGGCAATACTATAGGGCTTATTTTTTGTTGAATGGCAAACGTCGCTGAAGTTAATGACGCTGATGTTCAGTTTTGATAGTGTGTGCAATCTTGGATCACAATGTTTTCAACCATCACTCTTTGAAACATGAACCAGTTCAAACCACTTGTCACAATGTTTTCAACCGTTATCAATGTTTAAACCAGCACTTTAATGATACTAATGTTGGTTCATGATGTTTTATGTTGGTTAATGATGTTTAGTGCTGGTCTGTATTGGTTGATGTGGAAAAGCGCTGGTTAAGTTGATGATGCTTGGGGATCCACTGTTGGCCCAAAGAATGGGTGTTTCTCAAAATCAGTGCCCCCAAATCATCCGTTTTTTGGTAACAAACCATCCAGTTAGTATATAACAACTAATCATTTATAGTAACAAAGCATCCATTTTTTGGGTCCCCTCTTTTCAGAAACCCTCAAATTTACAATGATTTGAAGCCACATCGGAAGAACTGTTCATGGAAGAAATTGAGCCGGAGGATAGGTCTGGTAGCATCCTATGAGGCTTTCATTCCTAGCGGCGCATGATTTCTTTCACAGTATGGAGTTCATGTCAAAACTTCCAGGGAGAAATTCTCAGGTGATGAGGGCAATGTTCCATCCACTTCTTAATGGTAGATCACCATCAGTTTAACCATAGCTGGTGATGTACCATCGAATGCTGGGGGGTTACCTGGCAACATCTAATAACTATGCATGAAACCGCTATACAACCAGGCATCCACGACTGACTTCACATTGCTTGAGCTGCAGCTGCAGCTCGCATCTGGGACTCCTGGGGTGCACTCCGATCACCAAAGCTGTTGAGGACCCCGATGAATCACAAGCCAAGGATCCCCACGGTGAGCCTGTATCATCTCCCCATTAATTTTGGTTTGATCCCCCGTTATTGTTGGTTGGTGGTTGTTGGGATTCACCAACCAATCAAGCCAACCCTTGGGAAAGTGGTCACCTGCAGCCACTGCCCCACTTTGGCGCAAGCGCTGATGGCCTGAGCGGTGGCATGCTGAATCGTTGTCGGGAGCAATGAAAGTCTTCGGGATTCAGGCCATCAGTATTTAATGACGGATGATGACGGATAATGACAATGATTTTGACGACGATGATGACGATGATGATGATGATGATGATGATGATGATGATGATGATGGTTCAGCAAAACCAAAGAGGCGTTTTGAATGTCGGGGTTTAGATTTGATAGTTGTTTTTTTTAATGTCTCAATGTTGTTTCAATTCATCTCAATGTTTCTCAATCTTTCTCAATCTTGAGACAACATTGAGAAAGATTGAGAAAGATTCAGAAAGATTGAGAAAAACATGAGGAAGATTGAGATGATTTGAGATGAATTGAGACAACATTGGAACTTTAAAAAACTATCAAATCCAAATCCCCACATTCTAAGTTAAAAAAATTGGTTCCTGCAGAATGATGATGATGATGATGATGATGATGATGATGATGATGATGATGATGATGATGGCTACTTTTGGTTATTTATCTTATGTGGGCTGTGGGGTTATATGTGGATACATTATAGTTGATTCAAGGTCCTGCAATTACTATCATCACTCTAGCCAGTATAGTTATGTAATGTTTACTAATGCTGATAATGGCTACAGTAAGACATAAATCAAGCACTAGCGTGATAGGGATTGATGACCATGTATAATGGCAAACTGTTCATGGTGTTTGGAGCAAAATGATAGCGGCCCTTCCCCTCTAGTAGATTAACGGGTCAATGGGAAAGACGGAGTTAGTTTCTTTGACATCACCAGCTTCTACCATGTTTTTGTTCTAGCGAACCCCATGGCGAACCGGGTTTATCATCATTACAAAGTGATGACACACGACCAACCAGTAGAGTGAGAATGCGCATGCACATCCTGCAGGGCCAGTGACTTCCAGCCCCAGGTCTTGGGGTACTAGTAGCATCTAGTAGCATCTTGGATAGGGCCTGTAGGGTGCCTCACTTCCGAAACTGTCACCGAGACAGGTTTCCGTGAAGATCCTTTAGTGAGACTTGCTGAAGATCATCAGTTGAACTGCGGAATCCTGGACAGCACAACCTACCGCTCCCCCTGACGAACTCTTGCAAACCTTCAGCTGGTTCCTCTTCAAGAATGGAGCTATTGGCAATAATTCCACTTCAACCAACCAATCAACCACTCAACCAACCAATCATCCACCAAACATGGATTGCAGCTCCAGCGGCACTGTTGTAGCTGATGACGTTGGGGCTGAGCAAGGCATCTTCCATGGAGCTCAAAAGGGACAAGGCTGTCAACCACTGCTCCTGAGCCACAAGGATTGGAGCTGTAGTAGCTACTGCCCGGTTCCCAAAACATGCCTATGTCAATTAGAAGCAGCATCCCAAATGAGTTGTGTTTTTTTACGTTGAACAAAAACAGCCACCGGATAGCGATATCTCCGCGAAGCCTTCGCGAATGGTTCTCCCCATAGGAAATCGCCTTCGCGAGGATTCTTGTTCTAGAGGGCCCAAAAGTTGCCTTCGCAAAGACTTCGCGGAAATACATTTTGGCCTACTGATGGGACAAGGGGCCCTAAATCAATCTGGTGCCTTCGCGGAGCCTTCGCAAAGCCTTCGCGAAGCCTTCGCGAAAACCCTCTTGGTTACCAGCAAGCTTGCTCAACTTCTTCGGCCAGTTCTGACATGAGTATTTGTTTTTCTATGCATTCAAAGCTTGATTTCCCTCTACAAAATCATTTCGTTCAGTATTTAGAAGAAACCTGTCAACTGGACCTTCTGCAAAGTGAATATAGTATCAAATTCATGTTCTCATTTATCATATGCCTTCGCGAAATGCCTTCGCGATAAAACACAATACACGTCCTACGCGAACTGCTTTCGCGGGCCTTCGCATATGGTAAAAACTCAAGAAAATGCTTTCGCGAAGCAAACTGCAGTTCCCTCCTCTTGTATAGTAAATTGACTTTGAAAAAAAACGTAGCTCAAATGGCCGTCACTGGGTTGGTTGGTGGGAAAATCTGGAGGAAACCCTGGTTTTTAACCACCAATTACAGGGTGTCCGGTAGATCTTCCTATCAGCCATTTCTCGGAGGTTGAAGACCAAAATACAACTGGAACCACCAACCGGATGCTGTACCATATGTGTATGTACTCATCTATGTATTATCATATTTGCATACAAGAACTACTACTATATGAACAGACTGACATAGACTTGCATACACCAACAGCGGTTTGCGCTGATCACTTAATCGATTGTCACAAGATCGACAACTCGACCAAACATTCGCCTGAATCTGCCACCAGGCTGCACCCTTGTCGCAGGCGCTGATAACACTGCTGTAGCTAATGACATCCTCGGCTGCTGAGAACGACAAGCTGAGATGGATTCCTTAGGCACATTTGCATGCTGAGTACTTTCGCATACATTGCATCTGTGCATCTTAGAAGTGACCGTCTGTAATTTACCTGCGAATATGCATGGACAGGATTTTGTCATACATGTTTGTTTCAAATCGGAGTAACCCCAAATCATCCTCCATATTAGTCATTCACAATACTAAACCAACCCTTTTTTGGGGTTCCCTATTTTACGAAACAGCCATAAAGAGATATCCATCTGCTTAGCAATCGAAGAAGCTCAACTAATTGCTACCACCACGCATTTCTTGGAAGGCGAGCTGCCGCGGGTGTCAGCCGCCACTCTAAGAGTGGTCCCCCTGCTAGTTGGCTTGGCATATGTTGAGCTGTCAGCCAGGATGAGATCATATGGTGGTTTCTCAAGCCATAGGGAACCCTCAAAAATGGTTAGTTCAATTACATTCAATCAATAGAAATGGTTCATAAAAGGTTGATTTACTGTAGGGGTATCTCTCTTTTGAGAAGAAACGCTCATAGGACCATGGGTCAATACACTGGTACCTTATTTAAGATCCCCTAAATCATCAAACCAGTTGGCATCTTCACCTATTGTCACTCACCCACTTTGGAGATGGTTGTTTGTGCCCCGTACATGTCGTTTAACGCATCCGGATATGATTACAGTATCTGGTTGGTGGTGTCAACCCCTAGTATATAAAAAATATGATTCAACCAGCCCATTGTTAATAAATACTGGTGAAAATAAAAAATGCTTGAAACCACCAACCAGGCATAGAGCCCCTCTGATCCACCAGTCATTTGTTCATGGATCGGATCACGCGTTTGAACCACCGGCTGTTTCGCCCACCGCCCCCAGGCACGTCGAAATCTCCAGTCACGTGGCTGGTGAGAGGTCTGACTCCTGAGAGCAGCTAAGCGGGGGATGACCGGTGTACCACTGTGCCACACTGGCAGCACCGGCCAACTCCGTGTCTAGTTCAGCCCCACCATGTTGTGTTGATCATATTACCCAGCATGCATTTGTGTGGTGGTTTCTGGGGGTACCCCCAGTTATCATCCAGTTCATTGACCATTTATTGTAAGAAATCATCCAGAACTTTGGGGTGTCTGAAATTTGAGAAGCACCAATATTCTGATCTCTTCCCTGCAGTTGGATCAATGGCAAGCAGTGAACCACTTAGGAAGCCAAGACTTTCCATGTTGACTCGGGCCATCAGCTGTTCTCAGCTCCAAGGACATCATGACGTGTTAGTTGCTTCTTGCCTGTCATCCTGAGCATTCGAACTGTTGAAACGATCGTAAGTGATATCAAGTGTCATTGACAAGTGTCATTGATTCTCGAAAGCAGCTGCAATGCCAGTGTCCACAAACCACTCCTCTCGCACGCACTGATGGCAGTGTTGAAGCTGATCCTTGGCGTCCCAACCAAGCCACACTGCCACACACACTGCCACACTGATGTTTCTCAGATACTGCACAGGGTGTGCTACATGTGTGGGGACATGTCCACACTCCACACCTTCTGGAACCAAGCCCTGTACAGCACCATGTGAGGCATCGCGAGGCAAAGCTAGAGATAAGATTCTCAGTGCTCCATTGAACCAATCCCAAGGCAGTGATGTTCCCTCAGCTTACAAGTTCGGGCCCCTCCTGTTCACATTTGCTATGACCCTGCACCGATAATACTGGAACCCCATGCTGGTTGGTGGA
The DNA here is from genome assembly GCA_009767595.1 of Symbiodinium kawagutii. Lineage (NCBI taxonomy): Eukaryota > Dinophyceae > Suessiales > Symbiodiniaceae > Symbiodinium > Symbiodinium kawagutii. The sequence continues at coordinate 75,823 of VSDK01009807.1, forward strand.
TAGTTAAGCAATGTCAACCAATCATCCCATGTATTGGAGAAAAATATACCTTTGAAGCCACCAACTAGTACATAGTTGTACAACCATTATTTTTGGTTATTATCCCCTATCATGACCCATTCTCGATGTCCAAAACCCCTGTAAAACCCCGTACTTCACATTATCTCGCCCTAAGCTGGTTATTGTCCCCTATGATTAATCATTACAATCCCCATGTCTTGCAGTAAAACCACCAAGCAGCACGGTGATGTGTGCTCCAAGCATCACATCCGCATCCAAGCGCTGCTCCTCGATGACCCCGGTGACACCAAGGGGTGACAACAGCTACAAGATATACGGAAAAAAGGTCCATAATGGTTTGATAGTGGTTAATAGTGGTTAATAATGGTTAGTAATGGTCAATAGTGGTTAAGTTGGCTAATAATGGGTATTGTATCATGGTTCATATGATGGTGTGTAAATGTTTGTAATGGTTAATAATGGTTTACAATAGTGATTAATAAGCTGATTGATAAGCTGGTTGAATAGCAATGCTTGAGTAGGTTTAGAATATCTTAGAATGGTCAAGCATACCCTTTGGTAATCTAACAGTTGGCTGGCTGATGCTAGCTGGAATAGGGTTTAGCTAGCAACTGGAATGACCAGTGTTCAGCCAGCTATTACCGAAGACTAAATGTGTATAGATCCCCCCTCCTCAATTGAGAATTGGATCCAAATCCCATCGGGCTCTGATCCCGGGGTTCGCTGCACGCAACTTTCCACCTCGGAGTTCAAGGCTTCGGCACTTGCCAAATTGTGATCAGAGAAGCGCCTGAAACTCTCGAAGTTGTCCAGCCACTCATGGGCCGCGATTGGTTCAGGCTGGTGCTCCCAATCCATAAGAAACATAGGTGCCCAGCACCAGGATCCAAACAGCCATCAGGCATCAGGAATTATCCATCATCACCATTTGTTGGTCTTCTGTCATTCATGATGATACTTAGGTTGTGGTCAAACATAGATAGTTGTCGAAATAATGATTCATCAGAAGTGAGTAATCAAATTATTCGATCCACTGATGGTTAACACCATTGTTTGACCGTTCTTACAACCACAAGGAGTTATTCTAGTTAACTGCATCATTCGTCATGAATCAGCCAGTAGTCACCAACCACCATTGAACCAATCATGCTTAGCAGCCGCCCGATGAACCACCGCACCAGCGATGGCGCTTCCGCAGAAAAAAGCTAGTTTGTGCCAAGCCATGAAGTTGATATTCCACAACTTATAATACTATAAGAGCTCCATTATAGCTTACTTATGATAAAATGCCAAACATGACACATAATTAAGAACCTTCATGAACCCCCAGCATAAGAACATTGCTTATTTTTGAGGACTGATACCATAGTGATATTCTAAACCCTAAACCATAGTTCAAATAAGAACCCCCAAAAAAATAACTCCGTAGAAGTAGCTTGTGCATTTTATGCCGCCCTATGAGTTCGGTGTATATTACAATCGAACCAAAAAAGGGCTCACATTGACGGTGAATATCATCCCTTCAGACCGGATCAATGCTTATGGTTACGGGTGATGGTTCAATAATTATGCCTGGTCAAACCGCAAATATTGCTGCATTCACCACACTTCAGCCATAGTTTTCATGATCAAAAATGCCTTTTAGAGCCAGTTGATCTCCCAACCAGCAACTTGCCATTCGCCAAGTCTCAAGAATGCTATCCAAAAGCTTCACGGCATGCAAGCCCTGTGAAGCTTTCCGACACGCGCCAATGCAACGGTTGTAGCTGATCACATCAGGCATCAATTGCCACACTGACCTGCCACAGTGGCATTTTTGCTTGGGTGGCCTTTCCGGGGGAAGTCACAGTCTTTTGGACCACTAAGGACTACTAAGGACTACTAAGCACTACTAAGATTTTCTACCAACATGAATCAACAGTGGCAGACTATCTCCTTGGGGATTTTCGGGACTTCAAACCACTTCAAAATGTCGGAAACAGTTCTCTACTGCTAGAGTAAGGCTTCTCCAACCCAGTTTCGGGTCTCAAACCAAGGCAGTGGCTGGCAATGTTTCTGCAACCGTGGGACCTGCAAGAAACATCAAGAAACCTGGAGTGAGCAGGTCGTGGCAACCAATGAGGTCAAAACCCAGGAAACCCTTCTGTGCACATCCTCAAAATAAGCAGAACCTATGTATATTGTATACACTCATCATATCTTCAATATTCGTATATATTCTTTGCGCATATCTGGGTGGTTTGGCTTAGGAACAATGCATCCTCGGGTCCACCCCCTGGGGGCTCGCCCTGTCGAGTCACATGGTGACCAGCAAATGCACCGCCAAAGCCCAGACTTTGGCATTTCCACAGGCCGACATCGCGCGATGGTAGGCCACTTTGTCGCGAAGCGATGGCGGGCCTGGGAACGTTGCGCATCGGAGGGTACGTGAGAGACGCCAGGAGCGTACGTTTGCATGTCCCACGGGTGCTACAACCGATCATAGATAATATGAACACAGAGATCCTACAATCTACTATCCAAAGAAACTTGTGTGTGTGCAATGCAATAAGCCTCATCAATTCATGTCTTGGGTGTCTTTGGACGAGTTAGAGGTCCGTCATGGTGAGAAAAACGCCAAATTCAGAGATTTGGTCAGGTACTGTGTCTATCTTCAGTACCTGCTCAGTATATACAACGTGGGTCCCTTGCAGCGAAGTTGTTTTGGCAGGACAATCTGACTAGACAATGTTTAATATATCATCAGGTATGCATATGCAACTCTTGCCTCCTTGTCAGGCATTTTTAGATGAACCTGAGTCATAACGGCGATTACTCATATCATCAGCCAAAGTAAACCATCTATTGACCATCTAGTAGCCATCAAAATCATCAAATCAACCACAACTTAAGCATCATATCAGGGATCATCACGAGTCAACCGCCATAAGTCACATCATATCCGCTCCATTCCTGGTCTCCACCAGGCGCCAAGGTCCGTCCACCGGGGCACCGTGGCACATGGCATCCAGGAGCTGCATTGCCGTTCGCCAGTCACCGGCCTTCTCGGCCCAGCGCAGTGCAACCGCGACATCGCCATGACTCATGGCGCAGTCACCGCGGCAGAGCCAACACTTCAGCGGAGAAACTGCAGAGTGAATCCATGGTCAGTCGAGATTGGTGAATACTTGATTCAGTCAGATTTAATGAAGGGTTATATAATCTAAGATTTTCAATCAATGCTTAATCTGAGATTCAATAACTGCATGCTTAAAGATTGGTTTATCTGAGATTTAAATGGTTGATATCCATGGTTGATGATGGGGAGTAGATGGTCAATGATGCTTAATTAAGGGTGAACTGTAGAAGACAATTACCAACAATCAATGAAGCTCAACTGGTTGGTGGTTGCTTTCAACTCCGTCATGAAAAATATGCGCAAGTCCACCAACCTTTAATAATTACGAGGGAAAACATGCATAAAACCATAAACGGGTTGATTGAGAGTGAACTGTTGAAGATAGTTGGTAACAGTAGGGTATCTCCTGGTTCATGATTAATGATGATTAGTGTATAAACATGTACTTGCAAAAATAGTTTGAAATGATGGTGAATATAGATGGTGAGTAGGTGGTTCGTAGTCATGAATGATGACAATGAACCATCTCGTGACCATCATTAAGCATCTATTCGTAATGATATGGTCAATATCCATTGCGCTTGGTAAAACGGTTCTAATGATCGTTTATATATGGTTAGTAGATGGTCCATAATGGCCTTTTTATGATGATAGGGACAACTGGCCAACAGTATGTCACAAAAGTCACACAAAGGATGGTTTTTACTGGTTGATGGTAATTCAGATCCACCGGGAACAATCATCTAGAGAAACAAAAAAGCACACAGACTTTGATCCGCCTTTAATTCTTCTAGAAAGAAACTCCAAACACAACTGGCTGTTTCCGCAAGTGTAGCCCAACAACTATTGGTTCCTTGCTACTGAAGTAAGAGTAAGCGCTTGGGGTGGTCGTGGGGAACAAATGCCTCATATACAGATATATCGACACTAGGATGATCACCAGTGCAGATCACCGTAAATCATCAATAATCTTCATCGATATTAGAAACTGTGGGAACCATTGATCTTCGCTAGAGATATGCTTGAACTCAGCTGTTCCGGCCGGACAAAAGAAGAAAAAGTACTTATCATGGTTTAGTTTGAGAATAATAGGGAGCTGTTTGTCAAGTTGATCATGTTGATAGACATGGGGAACAACAAACACAGGCAATGAGAACATGGCCAAGAACATGTCTTCCAACATGGCCAAAATCAGATGCACCTGGGCTCTCCCAACCTTTCGATCTTCTCCTTTGAAGAAGTTCAATAACCTCAATGGCGCTGGGACGTGTTGCCCCATATCCGTCTCTACCTGGTTCTCAGCCTGAAGTTGCCAAAAGCTGGGGAATGGAATCATCATCACCGGGGACTAAAACACCTCTAACCGAAAGAAAAACATCAGAACAAGCGAGGAGACATAATAACGAAATTAATTGCAGCTGCTTGGAATGTCCGCAGTACCTTCATGGTGCTCAAATTGAGACAAATCTATGGGGCCTCGTGTTTACCCAAACAACCAGCTTGACGTAGAGAATCCCAAGAGAAAAAGCCTCTTCTTGTCGGTTGCAGCTCTCCGTTAGTGAAGGGGTGGCTACTTCTGGGACCCACATGATCAATGGCCAGATGTCGTCGCCACGCAAAGATTGGTTGAACACAAGGGATGCCCCTAGAAATAGCCGTACTTTTGCCCAACCGTGACCCAGAGCAGTGGCAGTGACCCAACGACATTAAGGGATAACTGTTTGCCTATTTGAAACCATCAACCTTTCGGGAGAACATTCGAAGAGCAGGATGTTTCTATCCCTGCGTCATTGCTCGTGGCTTCGTCTCATCGCTATTGAGTGATCCAGGCCATGAAAAACCGCACATATCTGCGTAATACGTGGTACACAAACTTCTCATGAACTAGAAGATATAACTGGATATAACTATGTAGACATAAGTATATCTAGTTATAACTAGTGTAACTAGTAGATATAACTAGTAGCTACAACTCAACTATTACTACATCTAGTTGTGATATGAACTCGTCTCGATCCGAATCCTCCCGTTTCACAAGGCCCAGCAGCTCTCTATTCGAGACATCTTCCCCGAAGAAAGCGATCTCGTTGGGGCCGCACTCCTCTATCCTGCGGCCCCACCAAGTTGGATCTTCGCGTGTGCAACAAGGTAATCAGGATGAAACGAGCATAAAAACCTAAGTCAGTATCTGGTAAATGGGAACCGATGTACCATCTCCATCCATCTTCTCTTCTGGTCTTGGAGAAATGAACCAAGCTGAAGGAGATCTCTTTTGGAAAAAACATGAAAAACATATATATATATATAATGAGGGATAAAGCAAAATAAACCATCACACTATACACCATCATAAAATGAATAAAGCAACCATAATGAAGCATCTTAATGAATTCCATCATAAACCATCCCCTTCAATGATCGTCCACCAGGTCGCAACGGAATCCTATCATCAACGCAGGCGTTGGACCGTGGGATCGATGACCTCAAGAGTTGATACTTGTGACGATTAATTCATGGTTCATTGGTTGATCTTGGTTCAGTCATTATGGTGAAGTCACCACGGTGAAGTCACCATGGTGAAGTCACCATGGTGAAGTCACCATGGTGAAATCATCATGGTGAAGTCATCATGCTTGATAGATGGTTATGAGGTGGTCAATTATTGTTCATAGATGGTCAATATAATGGTTCATCGACGAGGATCAATGTTTGGTTTAAAAAGTTGACCCATGGATGATGGATGATTCATCACGGCCAATAGTATGAATTACATCATCATAGCGAACCACTGGCTAATCAGTGCTGAATGATGCTCCGTGTTCGTTAACTTATGGTTGAGGATGCTTTATGATGGTAGCCCATGGGATTGCCCACTACTCCAAAGTACCCGAGGGGAAATGGTCACATGTTGGGAGACCACCAGTTTTGGCTGGGGGTGGGAAGGTCATTCGGTGGTTATGGTTGCTTATCAAACCATGATGGGCCGCCCGTGATAGCATTTACTCTGTTGCCAAGCAACTGTAGCATTAACCATCATTTATATATCATCAGTAACCGCAAATCAACGATCATCGAACATGATTAGCAACGGTTAATCGTCATTGATATCATTGACTATCAAAAATCACTAACCATGGTTCCCAGCCACTCTTCACCACCATATTAAACAACTATCAAACTGCCTGTTAATTACCACGATTAACCATCACAAGTCATCATTGAACATGAAGCATCAACTCTTGTACTCGGTATCAACCCCTGCCCTGTCAACCACAACAAACCACCAATCAACAGTCATTTAACCGTCAAGTACCCATTTGTTTGGTGGTTAAGCGCCACCCACGGTTTCCAAATCTTCTTTCACCCTCTGTCAATCATCAAATAACCATCATCTAGGCATCAACTAATCATCAATCAAGCTTACACGGACCATCAGTTGACCATCAACACAACCATAATCTAAGCATCATCTAACCACCATCTATAGTGAGTCCGTCTATTATAGAAGATATTCAGCAAATTTTTCAATTAGAAGACACCCTTATAGGCAAACTTCCAGATACGGATCAAATAGAAGAAAATGTTGCTGTATAGTGGGTCGTGCCAACAAGATTAAATACAAGATATTGATTTTCTTCTTTCTGATTGGGAAAAAACGTGCACAAACATGCAGAAACATGCAGAAACAATGCAATTAATCTTGCCCTGTCTCTCTACTTGTCTTTCCCTTTCTGCTTCTCTACCTTGTGATTTCGGGTTCTCTCCCTTTCGCTTGCTCCCCTCACGTAAAATCAAATTTCCTGCTTGCCACAAATCAGTTCGAATAGACAATCGATGAAAACCGTCTGTAAATTACAGAAATGTCGGGGTGCAAAAGTGATCAAGAGCTCCGTTGCAGAACTTGCCCAAGTGAGAAAGTATTTGAAATTGATTTTTTGACCTCATTTTTTTTTAAATGATATCATTTGAAATGCAACTTGGCATTCATTGATTATTGTAAGTTGCGCAAATGTTGCGCGAATATGGGAATTTCACATACCACAATTAAAACGCATTTTATCATTCATGGAACGCAGCCCGATTGAATCACCGAGCCCATTTCAAATTCAAATAGATTTTGTGCGTTCCGAAGCCGTCTAAAAGCAATAAATACAGCTACGTTCTGCAAAACCCCTGGTTATGAAGGTGTTCCCCAAAAGCGTTCCGAGTAGACATTTTCGTCCCAAAGTCCATCCAGAGGCAGAAAGGGACAAATGCTTTCAGTACGACGCGCGGTTCCGGAGGTGTTCCCCCAAAACAATTTCAAGCACCAATATACTAGTAGAACATTTTCGTCCCAAACTGTCCCAGGGTCCGTCCGGAAGCAAAAAAACCAAACTGCAGCTACCCTTAACAAAATGCAAAGTTCGGAGGATGTTCCCCCAAAACCATTTCAAACAAAAGATATTTGTCCCGGAGGCTTTCCACAAGCAAACAAGCACAGGTACAGGACGTTCTCGGAAACGTTCCCCAAAAACCATTTCGAATAGAAAACATTTGTCCCAAAGTCCGTCCATAGGCCAAAAAGCACAGCTACATCCAGCAAAAATGCACGGTTCCGGAAACGTTCCCCCAAAACCATTTCAAATAGAAGATATTCGTCCCAAAGTCCGTCCATAGGCCAAAAAGCACAGCAAAATTCCAGCAAAATGCATGGTTCCAGAAACGTTCCCCCAAAACCATTTCAAATAGAAGATATTCGTCCCAAAGTCCGTCCATAGGCTAAAAAGCACAGCTACATCCAGCAAAAAATGCACGATTCCAGAAGCGTTCCCCCAAAACCATTTCAAATAGACGATATTCGTCCCAAAGTCCGTCCATAGGCCAAAAAGCACAGCTACATCCAACAAAAATGCACGGTTCCGGAAACGTTCCCCAAAAACAATTTCAAATAGAAGATATTCGTCCCAAAGTCCGCCCATAGGCCAAAAAGCACAGCTACATCCAGCAAAATGCATGATTCCAGAAGCGTTCCCCCAAAACCATTTCAAATAGACGATATTCGTCCCAAAGTCCGTCCATAGGCCAAAAAGCACAGCTACATCCAGCAAAATGCATGATTCCAGAAGCGTTCCCCCAAAACCATTTCAAATAGACGATATTCGTCCCAAAGTCCGTCCATAGGCCAAAAAGCACAGCTACATCCAGCAAAAAATGCACGATTCCAGAAGCGTTCCCCCAAAGCCAGTTAAACTAAAAGGTAATTGTCCCAAAGCCCCTCCAGAGGCCATAAATAGCACAGCTAAATCTAGCAAAAAATCGGGTTCCCGAAAGGTCTCCCAAAAACATTTCAAAGAGAAGATATTTGTCCCAAAGTCCGCCCCCAGTCCAAAAAGCACAGCTAATGTACATCCAGCAGAAATGCATGGCTACTTGGAGCAAAACACATGGCTGAATTTCTTTCGGAGCAGGGCGCGGCAATTCCAGAACCTGGTTTGATGCAAATGCATGCCCAAAATGAATATATTTGCCTTTTTCAGCATGGGTTTAGCACGAAAACGCAAAACGTGTAGTTTTTTGTGACTGCGGAGCCCCGACACGAACGTGCGGGGCCGGCTAATTGTCGGAATCTTCTATGTAATTGGGACCAATCAAATAGAAGATCCCCTATGGAAATATTCCGCTAATATCTTCTATAATGGGTGGACTTACTATAACCATAATCAACTACTAGTAACAGTAATTCATTGATTGATGGTTTGAACCACCATCCAACCATCAAATAACCATCCGTTAACCGCAAAGATCCATTGACTCACTGTTACTACCATTGATTAACCACGATTACACCCATTAGCATTGCACAACCATTGGTCCACAATTACTAGTACTATATTACAACCACCATTCAAAGGTTGATTAATGGCTGAGACATTAATACTGATTATTGATGATAATTGACATAATTGATGACACTTAAATCCAATAGCCATGGTTTCAATAACAGTGTCTTTTTATTGACTACTATATCATTGATCATCAAAATAATCATTTACTGTTCTAGTGAAATATCAACATGACTCAGCCATAGCAATTCATATTAGCAAACATTGATACTTAATGAAACATTACTAGAAAATTGGCAATAACATTACTCACATATTACTCAGATATGGCTGTGGGTCAGTTCCCCCTTAGTCCCCCTGCTTCCCCTATCATTAACCATTGCTTTCCCT
>VSDK01009807.1:85226-95898 GCA_009767595.1 Symbiodinium kawagutii
ATAAATGGTTGGTGAACTTATCCCCCATTATTGTTGATTAATATTGACCCATGGCCATATTATCTCAGTGATTCTCATCATTCAAAAATCACTCTCCGCATTGCCGCGGGCACCGTGCCTCAAGTCGCTTCTGCAGCGAAGCACAGCCGCCTGGCACCGCTTTTTTCGGCAACAAGTAGAGAGGTCGCATGAGGATTCGATGGATGAAGAGTACAAGCATTCTTAATGGTTTATGGCGATTATTAGTAGTGGACCATGATATAAGCAATGGTTCGTCAATGGTGAATGGATTGACATCAAGGTTAATGAGTGAATGGTCTATTAGTCATTGTCAATGATGGTTATATCATGATCAATCATGTAGCTATATCAAGCTTAATTAGTCAAAATCGATAACTTGATATAACCATGACTACCCGTGGTTGTCATTATCTCTCGGACGTTCGTCTCAAGTCGCAAAGCGTGAGACTGGGCTAATGGTTGTCATTATCCATTTATAGTACTAAACAAAACCATCCATTTCTTGGGGTCCAACATCTTAAGAAACCCTTGCCATGGTCAATCCAGTAACCCTGAGACCAGTCTTGGCGTGGACGACCATCCCGCAGCGGCACTCTCGCCTTCGCCTCCCGCTTTCCAGATCGCACGGTCCGGACTGGGGCGCGCGCGCTGCAGCAGTGGTGGCCACGTGTTGGGCAGTGATTATTAAGACTAAGATTGGTCCCTGATTAGAGTTCACAGTGGTTACTGTAGCCTTTGCTAATTTATGGTCACTGCTAGTGGATAAGAAGCAACGATGATGCTTATTGAATGGTTGATCAAGGGTAGTTGATGGTCACCTGATGGTCTATGTAAGGTTTACTGAATGGTTAATGAAAGGGTTGGCTTTTCTGGCTGCGACTCCTGCAAGGAAGTCTGATCGTCTCCTTCCCAGCAGAACCCCCCACTGGACAGCCAATTGGTGGCGCGAGTGAATCATCGTCCGCGCTTCGGTCGGTAGCATTGATCAATGTTTGATAATGATATGACAGTGATTGATAATAAAAGCACAAATGATTGGCAATAATCAACAATGATTGATAATGCTTTGTATGACAATGTTTGATATGATAATGATCGTGATAATGACAATGACAATGATAACGATAACGACCACGCTGATTCTGATAAAGATGATAGTGATCAAAATCCTTAACATGATCATGATAATAATGATGACTATGATGAACATGATAATGACGACGGTTGTGATAACGATAATGATAATGAAAAAATAATGATTGATACTGATTGATAGTGATTAATCATGATTGACAATGCTTGGCTAGTAGTGGTTAAATTTGATGGGTAATCATGGCTAGTCATAGTTCATGATAGATAATACATCAGTTCAACACTTAAACAATAGATCCAGGTGCTGATTAACCACGCATCTTTATGACTCACGTTTCACATGTCTTTCCCATGCGGATCTACTGTTGATATAAGCATCATCTTATCAAACTTTGTACATCACAACCCGCTCGACACTTCACAAATTGATGGCTGCTCCTTCAACTGCGTTTGTACCGTTAAGCATGGCCAGTACTGGCCAAGAACGGTTGATTGTGGCAAAGAATTGAACACCAAGATTACTGACAATGGTCAATGATCGTTAATGGTTCAAAACTAAGAACCAAGTCTGCTATCGGCCATTCTCAGCCATTGCAAACCTGTGATCAGATTTGGTGCCATCACACCCTTCTGCGTGGGCGAATAGCAAGGGAGATTTTCGCCAAGGGGCCGTCGGACGACAAACCTGACCAGCGTACAATCGCATCGGTAAGATTTTCAGCTGGGAGAAACGGGGATAAAATCCAAGGGCTATGTCGGTTTTAGCAACTTCCACCAGGTTAACCAGTGTCTGAACTCGGGGGTGACCCCTAAATATATGGTGCATTCTCAAAATGTGGGTACCACCAAATCATCCTCAATTTGAATAATCTTGAGTAGTAAAGCAACCAAAAAGGGGGTTCCCTATCTTGAGCAACCACCATATAAGCCCCAATACAAATGGGCTGATCACAAAATATATAAAATAATGCTCTTGGTCTTTGATTCCTCCATAGGACTCTGTCATGATGGGACTGTTGTGATGTTCACCACCTAAAAAACCATCCCCTATGGCTAGTTTTTAGGATCGCTCAAATGGGAAGCGCACATCAAATGTTTCTGCTTAGGTAAGTCATTGGTTTCCAGCTTTAGACATGCCCGTCTCTGCGTGATTCCTTGGCTTTTTCAGGCAGCACAGTTGGATTATTCAGTATATGGGCACACCCCACAAGGAAGGTCCAAAAATGGCTGGATCGCGAAAGTAAGCAAAAATGTGGCATAGCATGACACAGCCATATCCTCACATACACATGTTTCTTTTCAGGGACAGGGTCGTACCGCATAACCAATCCTACACCTCTGCTACGTTCTGTAGGATTTTTTTGGGTTCAGCAAAGCCAAGATGATGGCGGGTGAACCCCGAAGAGGTCCCATTTCAACTCCGGATCTCTGAAAAAAGCAGCTCAGAATGAAGAAGAGTGACCAATAAAGGTGACGAAAGGAAACAGTGAAGTATGATTTTTATCGTTAGTTGATTAAGAATGTTCAACATGGTTGCTTTAGGATGTTCAACCAATGATAACCACTGACCCATGATCTCTACTCCCCACGCCTGCTGAACCCAGCACGGATGTCCACGCCAGAGGCTTGGGCGTCAAAGTTCGGATCGACTCCTGGAAGTTCACAGAGTGATGAAAACTGAGCAAAGGAACGAAGCACCACCATCACAAGCCTATGGTTAGATGGTTAATCAACTATGGTTAACAACTATGGTTAACAACTATGGACAAGCTCAGTTAACAACTATGGTTAACAACCAGGTTGATGAACCATCTAATCACAAAGCTTGGAAACTATGGTGAACAACTATGGTTAGATGGTTCATCAACCAATTCATGGAGATATGATCAACCAAAACTGTGGTCACCAACTATGAATTGATATGATCAACCTGGAAACCGACCACCATGTGAAAACCGGCCAGGGAATGGATATGATATGATCAACCAATTTATGGAGATTGGAATTCTTGTAGAGAATTGTTTTTACGACCCTCTTCATTATCAAAACCAACCACCACCATCACAGCCTTTTCCAACGCTACCCTTTGTGGGCACCCGAAACTTTGATTGCAAAACTCCAACTTTGTGCATTCCAAGGATGATGTAGAATGAGAATCTATGAAGTAACAATGTATCCGTAGAATTTTGTGAAATTCACCTTCATCAATCAAAAATTGTGGATTCAAGTGACCAACGTTGTACCAACGACCGAGTTACCAACATCGTGCTGATCTTCAGGGAGACCCACTATGGATGGGCTTTATCAGTTCCAGAAGGAACTACTTGGGAGGAAGAAAATGCCAAGGAGTGCATCACTATTGGCATAACTGGGTCACCTAAGAATGCACCCGCGAAATAAATCAAGAAAAAGGACATATCTCCATGGTGGCAATCCACCAGCGGAAAATCCCGAAGCTCATGGATTTTGAGTGCTTTTCTGGTGGGTTTTTCTATAGGTTTTCTCCAACCATGGGTTTTCCCATAGGTTTTCTCACCATTCATGGTTTTCTCCATAGGTTTTTCCATATGTTTCCACCCCAGATTCCCTGGGCCGGTTTTCCCCAAGCCACGAAAGCAGCTGGCGCTCCTGTAGGACAATCTGGCGCCTTGGACGCGTCAATTGTGTCTTTCCCCGCGATCAACTCTGCAAAATCCCAGGGATCAGTGGGGTCACTGAGGATCTGCTTGGAATCGCTGAGATCGCAGGCTGGGAGGATTGAAGAAATTTCCCGAAATTTCTGGTGCCATGGTGGAGTTGTGAACCAACCTTTTGGGCATAGAGCTCTCCATCGAAGCCGCTAGGGCAGCAGGCTACCATCAGATTTCTGTGCAACCTGCTGGCATTTGATGAATTGCTCAGCCCAGCTGCGCTTCGGTACATGAATTTTGCTCAGGAAACGGTCGGTTTAAACATACATATGCAGTTTACAATGTTACATTAATAAATGTTAAACAGTATAACTATGTTCCTGTGCATGCAAGATCATGCATATGCACATTCAAGGCTGTGTACATACATTTCAATCATTGGTTGTGCACGTGCAGTCCTGGACAATTCTTCAGGGATCCCAGTTTGGGCACTCCCTGTCGGTCAGCTGCACGCCAGGGCGCTGATCTTTCTCGTAGGACCAAAAAATGGGCAGCAGGAAAATGAGGAAACAAAGCCCCGCGCCAGCATCATATTGGCCTCAGGCTGTGCAGATCTTCAGGGCCTGAGATAGGTAACTTCGGTCCTGATTCAAACATTCCTTTGTGGTGCAAAGGCAATCTACTTTCCCGGTAAAATGCGAATGTGCACTACGCATGCTGGTGCAAGAAGGATACCTGGCTAATCCTGAGGATAGTTAAGGGTGATACCAAACACTCGTGTTTGATTGCGCCAACACCTTCATTGCAATGATTTTGTCTGCAACGTAAGCAACTCAAGTGTACCCGAGGAAAAACACCTTCCAACACAAGCAAAAAACCTCTGTTCGTAAGAAGTCCAGTCAGACTGTATGTTTCCAGGTTTGACTTAGTTCTATGCCGACCACACCCATTCTCAATAGCCAACCTTCTCAGCCACAAAACAGCTGAGAACGATGCTTTCTTTGAGTACGAATCTGGCCTGAGAATGCCTGTGCATGATTTAGACCCTAGGTTTGCACGACCTCCCACATTCTCAATAGCTAACCTTCTCAACCACAAAACAGATAAGAAGGATGATTTCTTTGAGTACGATTCTGGGCTGAGAATGCGCAGTGTAAGGTTAGATTAGTGCTCCCTTCCAAACACAATTGATATTAGGCACACTTGTGACCCCCAGCGGCAGCAAGCCCCACCTTCAGATTTCACCCAGCTTGACACGAAGGTTGCCAACACAGCGCAGCACGACAGTATCGTTGACAGCCACAATCCTCGGCCGCCCGCGGAGGTGATGATTCATGAAACTGCGATCATTGGGCTTTGGCAGAATCTGAAGGTGCACGTGTTCTTGTGTGATCGATGCCCGTGAAAAACCACCCGGGATTGGCAATATCATGGAGGTTCTCCCACGAAACATCCAAGCATATCCACCCGAAGTCGCGGGCACTGGTGGTACCCCGATCCTGGTCATGAATGATCTTAAATATGCTCAGTATCTGCCAGCTGAACCGGGTTTCTCATGTCATTTGGGTGTTTCTCAAATATTGAGGCCCCCCAAAATCATCCGTTGATTATCTAAAACATAGTATCTGGCGCCGCAATGTCTCATGATGACGGGGATAACAACCGACAATCCAAGCCACTGTTCTTGCGGATTGGTTCTTGCAGTCAATCGTGCCCGGTATGATCGGCTAAACTATCGGATTGTTTCCAGCTATTATTCCTTACTAGCTCATGTTCCTGCAGGATCAATTCAGGATCTCCAATAAACAAAGCCAGCAGAACCACTTTCGGGGGGGAATCTGATCAGAGATTGGAGGAAGTCGGGCAGCGGCTGCTCGTTGGTGGGATCACCTGTTGGTGAGCATGGCTCCATGAGACGACTGGTGGTACCGCCCACCAGTTGATGGCTTCAAGCCATGGCTTCGGTTGGATAGCCATGAACCGCCATGGACCTATATCAACCCTCACAAACACTCATCAACGAGCCGCTGTCCGTCATCACATAGCTACTAAGCTCAGCGCCTAACAGACCCCGGCTGAGCAGCCAGAGAAGCACGTGTGTCCAGCATGTCCCTTAAGCCGGGGAGCGCAGCGGCAGAGCAGCCAAAAAGACCACCCCCTCAGAGAGCAATTCCATTGTTGGGACAGCCACAGGGTTCCAGTGGTGCGGTGGTGGTGGTGGTCGTGGTGGTGGTGGTGGTGGTGGTGGTGGTGGTGGTGGTGGTGGTGGTGGTGGTGGTGAATGGTGGGTTAATTATACTTAATTTGTGATGATGATGAATGACAGTTCATGATGTTGAATGATGGTTGAAAGTGTACTCCATTCCTGCCAAATATGAAACACCCCAACAAATGAATTGTTCCCTTTCTAAATTAGGGTGTTTTAGCGTGGAGCGAGCAATTACACTGTCTCCCTAGTGCATCTTCTTCGCAACCCACGCCAAAACACAAGAAATATCAACGGACTATCTTTGACAACGAACCAGTATTTTCGCAAGAATGTCTGGTGGGATCATCCACGAATCAACCAACATCAGCGCAGAGCACATGCCTTACCCAGTCAGAGTCCTCGGTGAACCCTGGTTAGCGGTTCTAATCCCTCTGAAAAAATTGTTGTCAATGAAATAATAACAACAGTCAAACATCAGTAGTGAACTACAACCAACAGCAACTCCGAGTACCCAATAGTTCTGTAGTTGATGTCGGGTAACAATGACCAAAGTGATTAAGTACAACGTAGTATAACCAACAATCAGAAGCACAAAGTCGCTGCGAAGCCCCCGCCTTTACAATACGGCTGTTTCTCTTCTTGCCAAACGTTGCCACCCTGCTAGTACAACCTGGTTCCTATATGAGCAGCGGACGAAATTACTGGTTTGGGTGACCATCATTTGGGAAGGACTCGCTTTTCAGTCGGGCCTACTCACTTTTGGGGATTTTCATACTTCTCTAAATCAATGATTGCACACAAATAAAACAATCAACAATAATGTGGTCGGGTGCTCATATGGATTGCACAACCCTGTCGATATTTAACCATGGCAATCAATCAATCAATCAATCAATCAATCAATCCATCCATCCATCCATCAATCAATCAATCAATCAATCAATCATTGATGCTCCCTGTTGTGGAACGTAACCAATGGTTCTGCTGCAATTCTATGGTGGTCATTGATCAAGGTTCAAGGTCAACCATGACCTACAGGACTATCATCCCAGAAGTGGCTGATGCGAAAATTGACCTGGGAAACCCCTATGGTCTAAACAAGGGTTTATGATGTAGATATTCCCATCAACTAAACCAGTCATATCAAGCATCAGATTTTTGAACTTTCTGAGTTGATGAATCCACAAAAGAAGCTGAATTGTTGACCACGATCACGACCACGATTTTAACCACTAATTATGAACATCAAACGCTATCACCCACTGAATAGAGCATTCTCAACCACCATTGAGCTACACCATTCGACACCAAATCTCAGCCATTTCGAACCGTGGTTCCCCTCAAATCTGACCGCCACCAAGCTACTGAGAGTATGGTCAACATGGCCGTTGAAGGCCCTTCCTCCGGAATCATGTGCCACCTGCACGTGTTCTTAACGGGCTGAATCATGGATCAAAATGTCAGAAATGTTTAGAAATGTAGCATCCAAATGCATCCAAGGACGTGTGAGAACAACAAAGAACTGGATGTACCATGACGTACCCCTCCTGGGCGCCTCGTTGCTAGCAAGGTGGAACCGCTGAGGCAAAGAAACGCCCAGAAAGGCTCCCAGGACCAGCTACTCCTGGGCGATGCGTGCAGGGACCCCGTGATGCTTTACCCGTCACTTGGCATAGTCAGTTGTGATTTATATACTAGGTGAAATAGTCAGACTACCAAGGGACATGCTTCAATGTATAGAAGATAAAGAATTAAATCTAGATTTAATCTTATTTAACTCTTGTATTTACTCCTTTTCGTGAAATAGTAGGTACTTAGTAGGTAAGCAGCTGCTTCTTGCCATTGTTGTAATTATGGTTGGTTACCTCCTATAATGGTAACTGGACGCATAGGGTTCAGCATCACCATCAACCAGGGATTCACTCCGACTATATCCAGATTCAACCATGGCAAAAATTAAGCGTCGCTGGCTGATGATCATGTGAATGATAGGGGATGACTGGCAACTCCCAACAATATGGTGGAATATGGACAACTGGTGGTTACCCTAAACAACTGACATGCCTCGTTGTGCATCCACATCAGCAAATCTATCCGAACAGAACTCGATGATATTTCTTGACATACCATAATTACACTTAATCAAGAGAGTTGCGCGTAGATCGCACCTATTCGAGTCGCAAGACGTGGCTAGATATGCTCAATGCGGCTTTCCAATGCATGGCCACGCCGCGAGCATCCCTGAACTCAGTATGTTTTGCTTACCACACCGACCGATCTGTACAGGCTTTGATCAACATGTGGGCAGTGCTCGCCGGGCGTGTCGCATCAACAACCAGAAGAGGGTATATCAACTACCATATCGTAGAGATACAAAAATAAGCATGATTATAATTATACTATCATAGCCTAGTTACCTAATTTCTACATAGGTGTTCCCCTGAAGCAAGGGCTCCTTGGTAGCACAAGTGTTGCAGGCTTTTGTTTTTCCGCAGTGCTGATACACATTTAGGTACAAACGAAAGGCAAATGAGTTCATGTAAATTGTCGAAGATGTCTATGAGAAGCAGCTTCAAGTGGAAAAACCATGTATGAGTGTGCCTCCATGACTAGTCTTGGTTATTTTTGATCAAAAACTGTGACATGACTTCGACTGCATTCCACGTGTCCTTGGACAGGCAGCGGAGGCCAAGGCCAGAATCAGACTGATGATTGTCAAGATGAAAACGCTGAAGCAATGGATAGTCTCTCCTGTGTGAGCGATCGGATCATGGGCGGGGCAGAAACTGCTGGACCTTTGGACCACAAATGGCACATAGATATATTTATGAATTTATCTATCCATCTACCTACTGTTTTTCTTTATCAATCCGTATCTAGTATCTAGAGCTGTGTGTATGTCAAGATATGCTGATCTGTCTATGTATGGGTCCATCTATCATGTCCTATCTATCTTGATCGGTGTATTTGTATGCGTGCAGGCAGGCAGGCAGGCAGGCAGGGATGGATGGGTGGGTGGGTGGGTGGATGGATGGATGGATGGATGGATGGATGGATGGATGGAGGGATGGATGGATGGATGGACGGATGGATGGATGTGATTTTGGACGATACTATTATGATATAAACAGTGAATATACATATATAGTCTCAAAGTATATACATACAGTATATCTATACCCATAAACACAAAAACATTGAACACACATGCATGCTAATAATATACATGCAGATTCATATATAAAGATGGACTGCACATTAAAATACATAATTGTAGACCAATGTTTATTGCTAGTTCCATACCTATGTAGTCGTATTCCCGCCAACCACGGGGCCACTGTGCCCGTTCTTCTGAGGGGCTGAGTCTCCCCCTCTCCAACTACCACCATCACCTACACTAAGTGGGCAAGTGGGCATAACAAATGGCATGAGGAGACTCATGACCCAAGTACCGGGATTGGCAATATTAGCCAAAAGCAACCGTGGTATCAATCAATTAGCAATGCAAAACATCACCAACCAATGTGTGGATGGTTGATATATGGTTGGTTTATGATGATTAATTGCTTGCTTAATGTACTAATTTCCAAGCTTTGCCATGGTGATTTGCAATCCCTGGCACCAGATTCACCAGGGTCACCAACGACATGATAACATTGCTGCCAGGAACTTGTCGCATGGGTCAAGGATGGTCAAGGCATATCGGAGGACCAAGTTGGGATCACAGATTCAACGGGCGGTTGAAGCGCCACTCTGAAAAATTTGAGTCAACCATAGTCAACCAATCATCCCAAAGTCATGGGGGAAAATGCAAAAAAAATTAAAACGACCAACCAGTCAGTGACTGGTGTTACTAGGCAACTAATCAATTTCGGGGTTAATCAATTCATCAGGTGGTGAGTCATTCAGACTGCATGCTCGGAGACTTTACCCGCTGGCCTAAGGAGAGCTCCCGTTCTTCGGTGATTGGCAACAACCACAAGGCCTAGAGCGCAGCCAATGGTCGTCACGTGGCGGGGAACCCATGGCCAGAGCCACCCAAGTTGGCCATGGTCATCCCCAAGATGCGGCTTGGTTCGTGCTGATCTACGGACAACAACCAGTGTTTGCCAACCACCCCGTGAGATAGACAGCATATAGATACCATCAGCTGAATTTCGCTGATCCAGGCGGGTGAAAGTTAGATTCTGCCTACTCAACCTCAATCCACCATGCCCCTGGGCCCTTGCAGAGTTTCCCTAAGCAGGGGGTAGGAAGAATGCTTCGAGTTTCAGTGGGCACCGGGCATGCCCTAAGGGAAACATTGCCAACTACCTGAATCGTATGCCAACATTTCTTCTGGTAAGGTCCTGTCAACATGTCTTGGCCCTGCTGTGAACACTTTCGCGGGCCCCCACCTGTGACACTGCGAAAGATCCAAAAAGGCACAAGCATCCCAAGGCCATGGGACATCGTCCTGAGAGAGTGACACTGAAGAGTTGCCAATGTCGCTGACCACTGGGTTCGATGGGTGATGGATCATGGTGGTGAGCAGTTAGGAGTTGATGATGGATGATGGATGATGGATGATGGATGATGGACGATGGACGATGGATGATGGATGATGGATGATGGATGATGGATGATGGATGATGGATGATGGATGATGGATGATGGATGATGGATGATGGGTGATGGATGATGGATGATGGATGATGGATGATGGATGATGGATGATGGA
>VSDK01009807.1:98563-106311 GCA_009767595.1 Symbiodinium kawagutii
CGGAGAACCCCCAACCAAAGAAGCAAGCAACCCGTGGAGCAACGTAAAGCAACCACTAAACCAACCAACCAACCAACCAACCAACCAGCCATCCAACCAGCCAACTTGCCAGAAAGCCAAGCCCACCAGCCAAGCAAGCAACCAACCACACGTTCGTACGTGTATTTTCTAATACAAATGTGGACATATGAAACCATCAATCAACGATCATTGATCATTCTTATCTGCTAATTATAAATGAATCAACCATGATTAAGTATCATTATCCCTTATATAATTAGGTGGCAATTTCTACCAAAAACCAGCTACCTATATTACCTGCATAATTACCATCATAAATACTATGAACCAGCATAATTACCATCATAGATACTATGAACCAGCATAATTACCATCATAAATACTATGAACCAGCAGAATTACCATACTATGAACCAGCATAATTACCATCATAAATACTATGAACCAGCACAATTACCATCATAAATACTATGAACCAGCAAAATTACCATCATAAATACTATGAACCAGCGTAATTACCATCATAAATACTATGAACCAGCAAAATTACCATCATAAATACTATGAATCAGCGTAATTACCATCATAAATAGTATGAACCAGCAAAATTACCATCATAAATACTATGAACCAGCATAATTACCATCATAAATACTATGAACCAGCAAAATTACCATCATAAATACTATGAACCAGCATAATTACCATCATAAATACTATGAACCAGCATAATTACCATCATAAATACTATGAACCAGCGTAATTACCATCATAAATACTATGAACCAGCATAATTACCATCATAAATACTATGAACCAGCGTAATTACCATCATAAATACTATGAACCAACATAATTACCATGATAAATACTATGAACCAGCGTAATTACCATCATAAATACTATGAACCAGCATAATTACCACTATTGACCACTATTGATTGTATGATCAGCCACTGACCCTAACTAGCCACTAGTATCACCTTTCAACACCACTATTCCATCTGAGTAGCCACTGTTGGCTACTAAATAATCGATCCAATTACTACCATTACAGCAACATCTACGAACCATCATGATTACCACTGATAACCACGATTATCATCTATTATCTAATATCATCCATCCAATACCTATCGAAAACCGCTATTAAACCGTTATTAAGCATTATTAACCATTATGAAACCACTATCAAACCACCATAAACCACTATAAGCCACTATTAAACCACTATTAACCCACTATTAAACCACTATTACCCATCCAACACTCCTATCCATGCATCATCCTTCCCCATGGTATCCAAGGTGCCGTTGATCCAGTGCGCGCAGCTGCTCCCATGCCATGGCCAACGGCTTTGCCGGGAATCCATGGCCAATGGCCCCGAGGCCGGTCGCGCGGCGCTGGTCACGCGGTGACTCTGTCAGCTGTTGAGACAACTTGGACGACTTTAAGGATCTGGCGGTTTCTCAAGTCATCGGGATCTCCAAAATCATCCAGTTTATTCATTCACAATAATGAACTATGTTTTTTTAGGACTGTGCACTCACCATCGACTTTTTTAGGATTGTGCTCTCACCATGTTTTTTGAAACTCCAATCGCAGCAAAAAAACCATGACTTTGCAGAAAAACGATGGGCCGCCGGGTGCTCTGGCGTAACTCTGGAGCCAGAGCGACGAGGCAAAACGGCGTTCGCGGGGCATGGCCATCCCCAAGCGACATGGCAACAGGTCTGCGCTTGTTGGTTTCTGAATTTCGCTAAGCCATCCAACCACTGGGTTGTGAATCCATGCGGCCCACAGGTGATGATGGCAGCTCGCAGGGGGACCCATAGCTGCTGTTGTGATCGCAGACTTTCTCTGTCTGTACCCGTTGCTGTTTAATGATTATTGCCGTTCCAAGCCAATCACCACCGTTGGGGGCTTATCGGAAGCCAGCACCGCTGCTGGTGAGCTTACAAAAGCAGTGGATGCCACTGATGCCACTGTATTTTGTTGTGGTGTTTCGCGGTCTTTCACCCAATCCAAGCAATGAAAAGGGCCTCTTAGGATTCATCCTGTTTATAAGTTATCACAGCCTGCTGGTATTTATGTCTGATGGTTATCTGCGGCTATTGTTTCTTATCAGCACTGATCGTTGGCTACAACTAACTAGCAAACACAATAAGCAATCTTCATTGATTATCTAGTTTTCTTTTATTTATACTGGTACAATCAGTTTCTGATTCTTGCTGTTGCTCAAAAGTAAGCAGAACCTCCACCCCGTATAGCCATAAATGATGGTTCTCGTTGGTTCTTGTTGGTTGCAAACCATTTCAAACCTGCCACTGCGTATACCCACAACTGATGACTATCACTGGTGATCCCCTCTAATCCCAACGATCATCCAGGGTGTATCACACAGTATCAACGCTGATGAATCGCTATTGTTGGCAGGTGTCTCCTGCTATCCACCAATAGCTAATGATGATCAACCAGAATTGATCATTATCAACCACTATTAATCATTAATGAACCAATATTCACCGCTCTTGGCCATCACTGTCGCCGATATGCTTAAGCATTGACTGACCAGTACTAGCCTCACTACAGCAAGTAATTCACGATATCACCAACCAGTGATATTCACAAGCATCAACCAGTGATCATTAAGCAACAGTAACGATCAAAGAACAAGTGAGTAGCTACTACCCTACTCTTAACCACCATGGTTAGATATGATTTGCCATTATTTACTCTTTACTTTAGCATATCCATGTTTCCCAATCACCGTGGCAATAAATCCACCACTATATAATTGGCCAACAATGAATCAATAATTACAGAAACCATCAACTAAGCATCGATTGACCATTAATCAATCATCTGGTAATCATATCAAGCACAATTTAACCACCAATTAACCATCAATTAACCATGGTTTAACCATAGTCTAACCAGCGTTTACAAATAGTTTGACCATATGGAGTTTTCTCAAAATTGGGAACCCCAAAAATGCTCGGTTTACTACTATAAATGGTTATAACTGGATGATTTAGGGGGTCCCCTATGACTTGAGAAACCCCCGTATGACTGTGGGTCAGTTCACCCTGTACCCCTGGTTCCCATCATTAACCATTGTTTTCCCTATAGTTTGTTGGTTATTATCCTATATTTTCCTCCATTATTGGTAGGTTGATATTGACCCATAGCCATATATCGCTAGTATATCCCCTACTATTGTTACTTATCATCCCCTCTGATTAATCATCAACCAGCTATTTTTGTTGGTTAACTGCTTGACCTATGGCCATATAGTTGGTAACCTATCATTAACTATTAACCAGCTAGGCTTCACCATTGGTTAACTGCTTGACCCGGTCGCTCGCCACATCGCAACCATCGAACTCAACCGTCGTGAAGCAGCCGTGGCACCTCAAGGCCTCCAGGGCGATGCTGGCACTCAAGGGCTCCAGAGCCAAGGCCTGCGCTGACGCTTCGACGTGGATGGGTCAATGAACGGCTGTCATGGTTGACTATTTAGTACTAAATGTTATATTGGTTAACCATGACAGTTATATTAGTAAATCGATACTATTTAATTAATATAACATTTAATCAATATAACTATTAGTACGATTAGTAAATAGTATTGATTTACTAATAGTTTTATTGGTCATGGTTATAACTATTAGTAAATCAATTATTGATCATATTAGTTAACCAAGTTGAATATTAGTTGTCAGCCTAACTATTTTGTTCTGGCTAGCTGTCTTGGTAAACTACCAAACTGATGACCTACTATTATAGTTGTTCCCATTTCCAAAGCAACGAGGTCATCCTCAAACTGGTTCCTTCCGGTGGTGCCCCAGTTCTCAGGTGGTGAAGATTCGCCGTTGAACTATTGGTGTATCTACGCTAGTTAGTAACTAGTAGTTAACTAGTGTCACATTTCTATAGTAGTTGCTATAGGTGAGTGTATCACAGTAGTTACTATAGGTGTTCCTGTAGGTGTATCAACCATGATTAGGTATGAACCAAATTAGCTAACTAGAAGGGCCCACCTTGTAACTATGGATGTATCATGAAAGACTACTATGGTGAATAGTCAAAACATGATTTATCATGCTTAAGAACAGGAGATAGATCGACGATGGTCAGGTCAAAAAATGGTTGCTGTAATCATGATAAATTGTCATGGTTGATAACGAGCTTGATTCATCATGGTTAAGCGTTAAACGATGGTTAATCACTGTTGAATATCATCATTGTTATCTACCACGGTCAACTTGTTGTGGTTCATCATGGTTCAATATTATCACTAATCACAATGGTGAAAAGCCTTGACTAGTCTTTTGTCAAAGCTTCATCGACGATGATCTTGCTTAATCTGGTTGGACATGGTTAAAGATTGTTGCCATATCAAAATGGTCTTGACTAAGTTAATGATTAATAATGGCTAGTTGAATTTGTATGTGATTGTGTGTATCTGTAGAAATATCAATTAACTATGATATTTCAATCAACTATAATTATAATGTATCTATCTATTTATCTGGTTTTGTGCAAAGCCATGGCGTAACCCGAAGTCACTAGTGGTTTCCCCATTAATATGGCTATGAACTTGGATGATTAAGGGGTGCCGTTGAGCTGGACAAAACCATTGTCCCATCCACCCGCGGCCCCAACATCCCAGGGCACTTGACCGGCCTCCTTGAGCATCTCCACTTTGGGATATACCAACTTTGCCCGCGATGGCACCACCACGGCCTCAGTGATTGTGGGGCATTCCGCCGAAGACAAATTTATGGGAGTAGGATGATTAAAACAAATCATGGCTAGTAACAGTAGTGATAGTAGTAATAGCAGTAGCAATAGTAGCAATATTAGCAATAATAGGAGCAGCAGCAGCAGCAGGAGGAGGAGGAGGAGGAGTAGTAGTAGTAGTAGTAGGAATAGTAGCAGTAGTAGTAGTAGTAGTAGTAGTAGTAATAATAGTAGTAATAGTAGTAGTAGTAACAATAATAGTAATAGGAATAGTATTAGTAGTAGTGGTAATAATAGCAATAGTAGTAGTAGTAGTAATAATAATAATGTAATAATAATAATATTAGTAGTAGTTCTAGTAGTAGTAGTAGCAGGAATAATAGTAGTAGTAGTAGTAGTAGTAGTAATAATGATAATAATAATAGTAGTGGTAATAATAGTAATAATAATAATAGTAGTAGTAGTAATAGTAATAATAGTAATACTAATATTAGTAATTGTGGTAGTAGTAATAATATTAGTAGTAGTAGTAGTAATAGTAGTAGTAGTAGTAGTAGTAGTAGTAATAGCAATAGTAGTAGTAGTAGTAGTAGTAGTAGTAGTAGTAGTAGTAGTAGTAGTAGTAGTAATAGTAATAATAGTAGTAATAGTAATACTAAAAAAAAAAAATGATGGTAGTACTAGTAGTAGTACTAATAATAATAATAATAATAATATTAATAATAATAATAGTAATACTTGTGATAATAATAGTAATAATAATAAAAAAAATATGGTAATAAAAATAATAATAGTAATAATAATAATAATAGCAGGAATAGTAATAATAATAATAATAATAATGGAAATAATAATAGTAGTAATAGTAGTAGTAATACTAATAATAATAATTATAGTAGTAGTAGTAGTAATAGTAATAATAGTAATAGTAGTAGTAATACTAATAATAATAATTATAGTAGTAGTAGTAGTAATAGTAATAATAGTAATAGTAGTAGTAATACTAATAATAATAATTATAGTAGTAGTAGTAGTAATAGTAATAATAGTAATAGTAGTAGTAATACTAATAATAATAATTATAGTAGTAGTAGTAGTAATAGTAATAATAGTAATAGTAATAATTTTAAAAATAGTAATAAAAATAGTAATAATAATAATAATAAAAATAAAAATGATAATAATAGTAGTAATAATAAAACTAATAATAATGATGATAATAAGAATAATAGCAATAGCAATAGCAATAAAAATAACAATAACAATAATAGTAGTAGTAGTGCTATTAATAATATCAATAATACTAGTACTACTAATAATAATAATATTAAAAATAATAATAATAATAACAGAAATATCAATATTAGCAATTATAATAATAATAATAATAATATTAATAATAATAATATCACTACTAATAATACTAGTAGTAATAATAGTAAAAATAAAAGTAATAATAACAATAATAATAATAGTAGTACTAGTAGTAGTAATAGTAATAATAGTAGTAGTAATAATAATAATAGTAATAATGATAGTAGTAATAATAATAATAGTAATAATAATAATAATAGTAATAATAGTAGTAATAGTAATAGTAGTAATAGTGGTAATAATAGTAGTAGTAATAGTAGTAATTGTAGTAATAGTAGTAGTAGTAATAGTAGTAGTAATAGTAATAGTAGTAGTAATAGTAATAGTAGTAGTAGTAGTAGTAGTAATAATAGTAGTAATAGTAGTAGTAGTAGTAGTAGTAGTAGTAGTAGTAGTAATAGCAGTAGTAGTAGTAGTAGTAATAGTAGCAGTAATAGTAGTAATAGTAGTTAGGGTTTTAAGGTTTTAGGGTTAAGGGTTTTAGGGGTTAGGGTTTTAGGGTTTTAGGGTTTTCACAATACCACGGCTGCGTCCCCCAAGTCATTTGGCGAAGGGGGACGCGCCGTCTTAGCATTTGTTAGCCCACCCCAAACCGCCCAAACTTATACCTTTCACGGGTTTAGGGTTTTCTACCCCCCATCCCCCTATCAAGGGGGTGAACTACTTCCCCCCCCCATGCAACACTCGAATCTAGCAGGGTTTAAATTCTATGTTTTGGATTTCTTGGCGGTATTGATGATGATGTTGATGATGGTGATCATGATGAGAAGATGTCGGTTATGATATTGATGATGTTGATGACGATAATGATATTTGCAATGTTTGTGACGATGACGATGATGATGTCGATGATGATGATGAGATTGATTATGATGACAATAATGATGCTCATGATGAGTGTGATGATGATGATGATGACGATGATGATGATGATGATGATGATGACGATGATGATGATGATGATGATGATGATGATATTGTGATCACGATGCTGTTGATGATGCTGAGGATGAAGATGATGATGGGGAGGAGTATGATGATAATGATGATAACGACGATGATGATGCTCATGATGACAATGATGATGATGATGATGATGGTGATGATGATGATGATGACGTTGATGATGCTAATGATGATGATGATATTGACGATGATGATGATGATGATATTGACGATGATGATGATGTTGATAATGAGGATGGGGATGATGCTGATGATGATGGCAATCGCGCTGATGAAGATGCTGATGATCATGCCGTTGATGATCATCCGTGAAAAAACTTCCCGCTGCCTGAAACTGTGCAACGTCGATGTTAGCGTTTGTGTGGTTCAAAAATATTTCGTTAATTTTGTGTTCGAGGATGCTTGCAGCAAGGGTCGCCAAAGCAAGCAAGCAAGCAAGAACACAAGCAAGCGAGCAAGCAAGCCAGCAGGTAAGCAACCAAGCAAGTGGCACGCAAACAAGCAAGCAAGCACGCAAGCAAGCAAGCAAGCACGCAAGCAAACAGCAAGCAAACAAGCAAGTCAGCACACAAGCAAGCAAGCCGAGGGCATCGCAAAACAGTGCAAGGCCACCGTTGAAAAGTTTACCTGCCTCGGAAGAA
>VSDK01009807.1:116864-128532 GCA_009767595.1 Symbiodinium kawagutii
GATGATTCCCAAAAATGGTGAGTTTTCCGAGTGTGAACTTCGGCACTCCCTTTCCTGCAGCTGGTAGCTCCGAGTTCGTCGAAAGTGGCAATTTCTTTTAGAAGACCGCGATCTCGCAGTTCCAAGAATGAAATTAACCAAACGTTTGCATTGCTTATCATCCCTTAGCATTCACATGTTTATTGAATAATGAATTTCCAACAAAATGGATCACTGGTTGGTGGTTTCAACCCCTATGAAAAATATGCTTGTCAACCAACCATTTGTTAACCATTACTAGGGAAAATAAAAAATGTGAACCAAACCACCAACCAGATCAAACTGGTGGGTTAAGCAGCAGCAAAGTCCTGCGTATTCTGGAGCTGTGCGTACCAAAACTGCTCGTCCCAAAGGCCTTGCCACTCCGCCTCGCAGCGGCTGTGTCACCCCTTGGCTGCCAGAGTCATGAAGGAAAAACGTGTTGATAGTAACAACTAGATTGATATTAACCAGCTTGTTTCTCAACTAGAGATACTAAAACTATTTATTTTGCTTTACTGTATGTTTAACCAGTTGGGTAAATCATGTTTGTTGATTAAGTGCATCCGCGGGTTCGGTGTACAAGAAGGTTACGGCCTTCCCCTTTCAGCAGTAGCCCTCTCAAAATGCTGTGCTGTTGGTCATCAGTCATCACTGCCTTCAACCTTCACTAATGGCCAGGAAACCGTTTGTAACAATGATGAACCATTATTAACTAACCATTACTAACCCTGAGCAACCGCTATGAACCATCGTGAACAAATGTTGCCATGGTTGTCTTGTCAAACATTTATCGGCCCTTGTACGCCCCTATCAACCGGTTGATTCACCGTTGTGAACCAACGAGTCGCCATCTTGAACCACCACTATTCGCCTTCAGTCACAATCAAGAATCGTCATCAGCCATCATTGCCATTCAGATGACTATCAACCATCAGTAACTGTAATCACCATCATTATCCATCATTAAGTATCATTATCCATCATTAACAATTCATTAATTAACCATCATCGACTATCAACCATCTGTAACCACCCTTCACCAACGTTGAACCACGGTTGTAACCACGCTGTTCAGTCTCCGCCTCCAGTTGTTCAGACAACCTCAGCGTCTCACTCTCTTCGCAGCCTCGGCAGCTGGAACGACGAAGACGCTTGGCTGCTTGGTATTGAGAAGCAACGAGAAACAACCACCCATGGTAGTAATATGGCAGTGGGTCAAAACCCTGTACCCCTGGTTCCCCTATCATTAGCCCTTGTTTTCCTTATTATTGGTTGGTCATTATCCCCCATTATTAGTCGATTAATATTGACCCATAGCCATATCAACCATCCATGGCGATATCCCACCATCGCCAGCTGAGGAAGTGGCGAAGAATCCACAGGACCAGCTCCCACCTTGGTGACCACGGAAAGTGGCCTGCTGCTTGGTCAACCAACTGCTTACTACATGGTGCTTTCTTAAGCCATGGGGGTCCCCCCAAATCATCCAATATCAGTAATGACCCAACCATTTTTTGGGTTCCCTATTTTGAGAGAAATCTCCATATACAAACCATCAGCTTGCCATCAGCTTAACATCATCACCCATTGGATTCCTAAAAACAATAGGGAACCCAAAAAATGGTTGTCCAGCTAGTGAACATGATTGTTGCATGGTTAATCTGGGTTGCCGGGTTTACCTGGAAAAAAAAGCGAACTCTTTTTTTTCCTTTTGCAGGATTCAGATTTCGCGGTGCATCTCACAGGCAAATATTTTTTTTTATGGGCTCCTGGGGTCAACCAACCGTTCAATAGTATTCAACATTACTCAACGATAGCTGAATCATGTGTATGGTTGACGAGTAGTATTATGCAATAGTCGCAGTCCACCAGCGCAACGAAAGTTTGAATCTTGTTTGGGTGCATAATTTGTAACGCGTCGAATTTGCAACGTGTTTGCATAGATCATGTTTGCGCAGATGAAGACCACAGCTTGGGAATTGAGTTGCAAATTTGTTGGAGGTAGTAGGTCTAGCAGCGGCTGAACATTGTACCATGCAATTTTTTGATACTTTGGGCGTAGTCACGCTGATGCCCGCAGCATGGCCGGGCTGCAGCAGCAGCGCGGTGAGCAAACCCGCAACGAAGCCAATCATGTGCTCTTCGTACTACGCAAAAACCAAATATGAACAGTAATCTGCATATTCACGAGTTTGCCCACCTGTCGTGGGTCATGCCCCTGATGGGACCTAGCCCTGACGCCCCGGTCTCTGCCACCTTTGTCTCATGCTAGGAGAAAACCTTGCGCAAGACCACAACAATATAGAGCAATTATGTTGGCAAATTGTCTGCTGCAGGGCCGCTCAGGGAGTGTACCCTGCGACGGCGGTCTCTGCGACCTGGGAGGTTTCGCTAGGGGTGGGAAGAAACCTTTGCGCAAAACGATATTTTTAGATATTACAAAATAAAATATGTTGGCGCGTTGTCTGCTGCAGGGGCTGCTCAGGGAGTGTGCCCTTCGACGACGGTCTCTGCGACCTGGGAGGTTCTGCTAAGTGTGGGAGAATACTGTGCGCAAGACCATAACATATTATTTGCATAAGTATTGCAAATTAGTTAATCATGTTAGCGAATTGTTTGCTACAGTATTGCTCAGGGAGTCTGCCCTGCGACGGCGGTCTCTGCTCTTCATCTTCAAATCTGGACGTCGGGAAAATTGTGTTCAAACAATGCTGCCGCGCATGCCCGCCTATGCAAAAAACAGGATTTTTTTTTGAAGCGCCCTACCCCCCACGCAGCAACAACGGCATCTGCAGCATTTCCTTTTTCGTGGCAAGTGTTTATCCGCTAGTTACCCCGTCACCCCGGCGAAACATTCGCGGATACAAAGGTCCTATTATAGAAAATGCATTTAATTATGGTTGGAAGGTTTAAACCTTCAAATTCCAAGGTTTTGCTAGGCAAGTTGTCGCTATAGCTTCACTGTTTGCAATGCTTCTTCAGAGGCATTGGCGCACACACATGGCACCGTCTTCAGAAATCTACTTGAACAAACACATGGCCACTGTGAGTGACCAATAATGGATATCCACTAGGGCGCATTCAGATTGTTTGAACATGCAGCGACCAAATTGATTTACAACTTACCCCTCTTCAAGATGATAGGCTTTCCTTTAGGTGTCTAAACAAAGGGTGGGAAAAAAAAAGCTAAAAAGAGTGCCACTCAGCAACTAAGTAATGGTTCCTAAACCTAACTGCATGGATAGTACATGATGTCCGATGTTGAGATCCAACTCAACTGAAAAAACTGCAATCGGTTGAAACCAGGGGGCAACTTGACGGTTGCCAAATAGAAGATATAACAAATGAAAATATAAAAATATAGAGATATGAGTTATGTAAATAGAAAACAATCAACTAAACAAATAAATGAATAACAATTTAACAAACAAAAAAACAAATAAATAAAAATAGTAAAAATAAAAAGATAGATAGATCAAGATCCAAACCAAACGACCACGTGGTTGCAGCCACTTGTGATCCCTCCCGTGCTTTCGTCCCCCCAGGCTTCCCGACTGATGTGCCTTGGTCGCCTGCCCACTTTTCTGCGATAGAAACGGCGACCAAACAACTGTTGTGACGACCAGTGACATTGGCCAGTTGTACTATAGTGTTTACTGGTTAATTCGTTAATGGTTAGTTAATGGTTAGTCAATGGTTAGTCAATGATTAGTTGATGGTTAGTTACAGTTGATGGTTGAGTTAACTAAGGCTACTTCTTAATTATCAACTGGTTGTACTATAGTTTATTCGTGGTACTATTCCCAGTGAATTAGTTTATTTGTGCTACTGGTAGTAGCTACAACTAGTAGTTTATTAGTAGTAGGTGAGCTACTGATAGTTGTACTATAGTGCTTGTAGCACAAATATTAGCAGCTACTACCAATAGCTCATGTCACAACTGGCTACTTGTTAATTATCAACTGGTTGTACTATAGTTTACTGCTTAGTTGATGGCTAGTTAATGGTTAAGTAATGGTGAACTAAGGGCTGATGGTTGGTCAACGATTAGTTAGTGCTTGTAGCGCTGATATTAGCTGTTACCAGTAGCTGATACTGGTAACAGCTAACTGCTTATTGTTTATTATTCATGGCTAATATCAAGTGGTGATGTAAACAAGGGGCTAATTAATGCTACAACTGGTTAATTGTTTATCATTGAGTACTATGGGTAGTAAGAATTGACCAGCGATATTGGCCATCGCTACTACCCGTAATATTCGCCATGATAATGTGATAACAAAACAGATTTCTACAATTGATACTGGCGAATAATGATGTTGAATGGCCATTTCATGATGATAGTAATAGCGAATATCGAATGTCTAACAGTGAATGTTGATAATGATCTTTAACAATCCTGGGTAATAGTGGTTGATAATGGCTATTTCAAGTGGATCCATGTTAAATAATCATTGATAGTTGCTAGTATAGGCTACTGTACTTAAACACTGTATAATTGGCAAATAGTGGCTCATGGCTCACTATCTTCATCCAATCTTTGCGGTTCACTACACCAGGATCACTACACTTCTTATCAATGATAAGTCCTGGTGGAAAATGCCTTACACTGGCAACCGGCTCGAAACATCTGATGACCGTCTCGAATTGTTCAGTTGGGGTCTCCTACCTCGGCGCCCGCAGCCAGCGCACCTTGCATAGCAAGGTTTCCCCCACATCTCTGGCCACGGTGGCTGCAGTCTGGCGCCAAGCTCAGGGTGAATATGGCATCGCGAGCTGAGAACCTGCGGTTTTCTTGGGATTTTGTGAAGCACAGGTGGAAATGGCACTGAGCTTTTTCTTGGAACATTCCTGGCACAGAGATTTCTCTGCCTGAGAATCAAGTTGCACAATATGATCAAGCAATCTATGGGCTCTGCTGTGTCACTATGATATGCATACCTGGCATGCTCATCCTCCAACCATTGGAATTCCCAAAGTCACGGACGATTTCCAGGTGGTCAACCATCTTGGGGATGGGTGGTCGTCAAGCTTCAGCTGCCTGTGCCCCAGCTCTGGCCTGGTGCTGTTGCCACCAGTCCCGCAAGTTCTTCATCACCGCCTCCTGGTTA
This sequence comes from Symbiodinium kawagutii, assembly GCA_009767595.1. Taxonomy (NCBI): domain Eukaryota; class Dinophyceae; order Suessiales; family Symbiodiniaceae; genus Symbiodinium; species Symbiodinium kawagutii. The sequence goes on from VSDK01009807.1 coordinate 121,997, forward strand.
CTGCTTGTGTCGATGGCTTGCCCCTGAGTTCCCATGCTATCTTAGGATAAGCAGTAGCACTGGATGCTATACTAGCGCTTAGTTTCCTGCTAGATTATATAGTTTGCCTCACTGGATCTAGGTCCGATTCCAGCATGTTTCCTGACATGCCTGAGATTCTTAGGTTCTGCCCAGCTACTGCTTAGTTTCCTGGTAGAAAATCGGGTCTCAGTCAATGGATGACCTCCTGAATCTACCAGGCCACCCGCGCACCTCACGGCGCCCCACGAAGCGCTTTTCTCTGTAGGCGGAATCCACCAGGAGCCCTGGAAACCCCAACGGAAACCTGGTTGGTGGTGGGTAGTGTAGGCTGCTCGTAGGAAGAAGGTGGCTATACCTATGCCATTGGTTGATTTAGCTCTATCTACATGCGTGTTGGTGGGTGGCTATGCCGCTCATTAGTTTTAATCAGCAATATCAACTTCTATTAGTATTTGGATGGCCATTACCAACAACCCTTGGATAACCAGTAGAAGCCATGGTTGTTGCTGTCGATCCGCACCTGTCACTGCCATGCTGTGGTTCAAGGCCTGGCTGAGAGGAACGGTGACCTGTTGGGATGACTTCTGGAAGATCTTGGGGATAGACACAGTGACCTTAACGGTGACCGCAACGGTGACCTTGGGATCTACGACATGGAAAACCTTGGAAGCAAAGCCGGTGATGTCCCACAACTGGCGTTTACCCTGACAAGTAATCGTTTCAAGGGTGTTGACAGAGTAATCTCAGGTAGCCACCAGCTGTTTGGGTCAGCTGCATGTTGCTGTCCTAAACCGTGGGTTCCCAACTTCACATCCATGTGAGCAACCATTGCCCAAGAACCACTTGGTACCCAACCCAAGGCTGTGAAGAAACGGGTCGGCACCCATGGTGGTAGGCCCTGGTAGGCATTGATGCCTGATGATTCGGACTGCAACTACACCTACCCACCTAGCATTGGTCGTCGATATCTAATGCGAGCTGATGCAGTTTTGATAGACCTGAAATCTACAATTGGCGAACACTATTGATATGTATATAGTTATACATGTATCATCTTCATCTACGGCTTTCAATTGGTCTTTGAAGTTGACATTACTTATGAGTAGAAACAGTACCTTCCATAACTTTCATACAACTGTTGATAAACCATGATTGACCAACATACCATTTGCTGCGTCTACATCTGGCAGTCTTGGTTGATAGGCTTGCTACTGTTGGTCGCCACCGGAATGGGGCTGGGATCATGCATGAATGAACCCATTTATTCAGCTTGTCATCCTCGACAAGCTAATCAATCACGCATCACCCATGGCTAACCATGATTCTGCAATATCAAGAAGTGTTAAACCACCAAACAACCTTCAAGAGCCGCGAGTCAACCACAATTCACCAGCACTAGACATGAATCGACGGGATGGTCAAGCCATGAAGGTTACTTAACATGGATCGACCAGAGTTTCAAACCACTAATATCATTGAACATGGATCAACCAAATGTTCAAGCCACTAACGTTGGCCAGCAACAGCCCTTGGTTCAACCTGTGGCTGCACCTTGTAGATCTCCAACAGCTGTTCGAACTTCCGTTCTGCATCACCTCGCTGTAACTTGCGCACCCAAACCTCCTCTGGCTTGATCAATCGTGGTTCATGACCACAATGGTGGTTGACACAATGCCAACCCCCTTGTCTCTGAGAACTCTGAACGGCGATGCAAACCCATGTGTAAGCCCCCACAAAATGGGTTTTTTCTCGGGTTTGCATGTCATATAGTTTGTCATTCCGAGCAATGTTGGCACCAACCGCCAGGCATTCAGGAATCTGCATGCAGAATTCTGTGCATGAAGCCTACCTTTTCTAACGTGAAACTATGCATGTGTTTTTTGCATGTCCTCAATATGGCTGTGGGATGCTGTGGGTCAATACCCTGCACCCCCGTCTGTTCACATCGCAGAATTGACCAAACTAGTCTGGCTGCTGTGATGTGAACAACTACCCATGGCTTTTGGATGCTCGACCCACAACCATATAGTGCTTTCTAAAAATAGGGGCACCGGGGTACCCCCGAACCATCCAATAATCTCAACCATTTATACTCATAAACCATCCATCTTGAGGGTACCCCCATTTTAAGAATCACCCAAATACCTTTGAACATACGTGCAGCGTTTCGTAGCCCGATCCAGCTCGATTCAAAGGAGACACCCCGCAAACTGGTGACGCGAGGTGAAAAGCTAGTGGGATGGTTCATCTACAGCTGGATCTACAACCATTTTTGCGGTAATTCTCAGTTATTGGACCAATCACATGGTTAACCAGTTTCGTACTCAGCTCATTCATTAACCCTTACACTCCAGTGGTAGTTGTTGGTTATTGCTTCTTCTTCTCTTATTGATATGTACCATTCACCAGTTGGTTAACCTCAACCCCTGATTAACCTCACGGCTTCTGGGCAATGGACTACCACCCACGGCACCGCCACATCCACATGCGCGGTCAAGTTGCTGAAATGGCTGAAGCCTTCTCCCTTCACGGAGTCCCACTCCACATGCCAAATCACATAGAAATGCTCCTGGGGGGATGGAGCCATGGTTGATTAATCATGGTTCTAATCTGAGTACTACTAATGGTTAATGATGATTGATGATGGGCAATGATGGTTCATGATGGGATATGATGATGGATGATGGTTGATAGTTGGGAATGCTGCACCATGATTTGATGATAATAAATCCTGGCTAAATCCTGGCGAAGAACTGCCATATAGTGCTGGACAATGGTTGATACTGCTTGATGATTGGTGACTCATGATAACTTGAATGGGTATTTTTCAACGGTCCAAGTTATTCGCCACTTTTGGTTCAACCCATTGTTAGGAAAAAATTATGCACCACTTATAGTTACTCCAAGTTATTCACCACTTCTAGTTGTGATCCTTCTTCTGATCCCCTGATGCAGCACCAACAAGGCAGGCGCCCCAGGAGCAGTCTCTCCTCCGAGGAGATGCCCTGCCTAAGTGCTTCATGGCCTACACCACTGCGTATAATGACTCGCTTGCGTGCGTAATGTGGGGTAGTGATTGGGAACGGGCTTGCGATTGGTGAGTAGTGTGTAATTGGAAATCAAAGATCAATAAATGCATATGTGTATACTTCTTTACAAATAAATATATGCATTTATTATATCTACAAATATATATATATATATATACAGTAGGTGTATATACATATATACAGTGTGTATATATATATATATAAACAGTGTGTAAATATGTATATGCATTTATTGAAACATTAAAAACATACATTCAGTTCTGATTTTACATGTGCGTCTTTTTGTGTTCTTTCAATATGTGCGTGTGGGTCTATGCGCGTGTCTACTACCAGGCAGGATGCAATGCGGTCATTCGGGGCCACCGTTGTGACCTTCAAAACCAGGCTGGCCCATTCAAAGTCGCAGCATTCGCTTGAAGATGAACCAATCATTCTTATTAGTTGATCTTAGCTCATGGATCTTCATGTTTAGTTGGTTAGGAATTCACAAACCAAGGGTTGAATGGTTCACCATAGCATTGACCATTCAATCAAGATCATGGTAGGTTGAATGGCAATGCTTATATTAGTGATCAAGAAATTGCCCAGTCATGTCGCGACTTCCTGGTTGGTGGCTGAACCACCCCTGTGAAAAATATACGCAAGTCAACCAACAAACCATTTGTTAATACACTGGCGAAATAAAAAATGTTTAAAACCAACAACTGGTAGTTGTTTAGCCATTATTGCCGGGCATGAACCCCTATTTATCATGAACCACTATAATCCTCCGAAAAAAAATGTCAATCAAACCACCAACCAGCCTCTGAAGCCTGCGATGAAACCTCTGCGCCCTTCTTGTCACGCGTTGCACGCAGTGCTCAACACCAGGTTCCCCATCTTGAGGGTTTCCAGCTGGCTTAGCTGAACACCTGAAGGGGCGGTGTCCACGACAAGGTACCACCAGAACTGGTGGTGAACCCAGCCATGGACCAAGCCAACTAGAACCAGTTAAAACAACATAAAACAACGTTATAACCAGCCAGCCAGTCCAACCAGTTATACATAGTTGTAGACTATATGTTATACAACGCATGTGCTGCATAAGAGTCCTATTGATTTTTTCCCACCCCTAGAGAGGATGAATGCTGCTAATTTCAGGGCCCCTCAATTAGGAGACTTGATTTTTTTAACGGCACTTATTTTCCACGTTCCCAAAAACATGGGAAAGCTTTTAAGTGGGATGACTCGTGACTGAGGAGAATTGTCAATTTACATTCTTGTCTTAGTCATTGTTTCCATCTGCTTGTCCCAACCGTCGCAACGGCAACCTTGTTAACTTTCCTCATCTGGGAAAGACTTTGGCGGCGGCTGGCACATGCAGACAATCCCATAAAACCTAAACCCTAATCAGTTTGGAAAGGCTTTACGGGAGCCGCCAGCAAGTCTGTGAATGCACCGGGTGGCCAAATCGTGCCTAGATGAACGATCTGGGCTGTTTCTGGCGATCCACTCCCCACTAGAAAGACTTCGGTGGCGGTTGGCGGATGAAACCAACATGGCGACGTCTCGATATACAGGTTTCCGCCGGTGGGAGAGGCCAGCAAATCTGTGAATGCAGTAGACACACACACACACATACATACATACAAACCAGAATGCAAAACTAAGAAAGTGAGAAGAAATCAAGCGACCCTCAGACCAGGAACGTGACAGCAAGAATTTGAGGAACCCTGGACCACAGATTAGGGATTCTTATCGGAGATGGGCTTTATGTGGCTTTATTATGCTTTATTGCTTTCCCAGCTAAAAACTGCTACCAGAATTCAGTTACCCTAGTTGAAGATCAACGTAACTAGTACCCTTTCGGAGATAGTAAGACATGATGATGCCTCGCGATTTTCTCCCAAGCCCGCCTTGCAATAAACGCACATCATAGGCCTCATCAAAGGTCAAGCTTCGCAGGCTGGGCAAGTCTACGGCCGCCAGGCTCTGCTTGAAGTCTCGACCAAAGCTTAGGGAACGAAGACCAGGGAGTTTCACTGTTGAACCCAGGCTCTGGTTGAAGCAATGTCCAAAGGTCAAAGCATGAAGCTCTGGGAAGACCTTCCCCTCCAAGCTCTGATTGAAGGAATCTCCGAAACACAATCTTTGCAGCGGCAAATCCGAAAGCTTCTCCAGGCTCCGGTTGAATCGTCGACCAAAAGTCAGGTACTGAAGACTCGTTGGAAAGGTCACCAGGGGTCGATTAAACATATCGCCAAAGGTCAAAGCTTTCAGCTTAGTGGGCAGAGTCACCGGTCCCATGTCTTGGTTGAAACTGTCGCCAAGGGCCAAGGACTCCAGAGAGCTGGGGAAGTGCACGGTCTCCAAACTGAGATTCCACCGTCTTCCAAGGGTCAAGCTGCGCAGGTCGTCTGGAAAGGTCATAGCTTGCAGACTCTGCTGAAATGCGTCGCCCAAAGACAGGCTCTGCAAACTCTTTGGAAAGATCACTCCCTCCAAGCTCTGGTTGAAAGTATCACCTGGGTCCATGGGGGATCCATCGAAGTTCATAACCATCAGTAGGGAAACCATCAGTTTGGAGGCTACACTTTGTTTGGACAACCCCGCCTAAGGTCAGATGTTGAAGATTGCTTGGCCACTTCACCTCAAGAAGGCTTTGAGACGAGGAAGGCCAAAAGGTCAAGGACTGAAGACTGATCGGCAAGTTCACATGCTGCAACTTCTTCGCATATCCAAAGGTCAGCTCCTTGAGACTGCCAAAATTTTGCTCCAAATGCTCCAAGCTCCCCGTGAAATAACACATAAGACTCAAGCTATCCAGCTTGGGAAGCTCAACGCGTAGCAAGCTTTGATTGAATTGCAGACCGAATCTCAACCGTTTCAGGCCACTTGGAAACTTCACATCCGTCAAGCGCTGGTTGAAAGCGCGGCCCAGCCTGAGGCCATCGGAATTGTACGGGCAACCATAGCTGACAATGAGCTAAACCCGGGACATCCCGGGACTGAGTACAGCTTCAGAAAGTCGTTTGCATCCATTTTTACACATAGAAAATCATGGAAGCATTGACAGAGATTCGATATCATGCACGTATATCCTACTGGCGTCACCAAATGATCAGCAATGATGGGTGAACGCCCCAGCCGGCGAAGAGGGTCCTGGGTTGTGAAGACGTCTCCAGGGATCAGCAGTGGAGCTTGATCAGAAAACAGGACAAACTTCAGATGATCATGATCAACTATAGGGGATGATAACCAAAATGGGTCTGCTGATGTTTATCTGCTTGGGGATAAAACCAATTTGGCTCAAAAAAAGTTAACTATACAGGAAAATACCCGAAAAACTGAGAATATAATATAATGATACATAATGGATGATGATGATGATGATGATGATGATGATGATGATGATGATGATGATGATGATGATGATGATGATGATGATGATGATGATGGTGGTGGTGGTGGTGGTGGTGGTGGTGG
>VSDK01009807.1:131451-167345 GCA_009767595.1 Symbiodinium kawagutii
CTCTTCAGGCTTTGGTCAAAGTAGTCTCCCAGGGTCAGACTGTGAAGACTGGGCCAGTTCACACCCTCGAGGCTTTGGTCAAAAGAAGTGCCAAGAGTCAGGTCTTGAAGCTGACTGGGCAGGTTCAATCCTTCGAGAGCACCGTTGAAACTGGAGTGAAAACTCAAGCTTTCCAGACTTTCTGGAAGATCTCGAGCCAGAAACTCGATATTTCGAATCCCCTGGAGCTTTGTCACGCCTTGTAATGCAAACTCATCCTCGTCACGCGACAACAGACTGATGGTCGCAGCACAGACATTCGTCGCAACGTAGGTGCCTGCAGCGGTGGTGCTCGCTGGGCCCCCTGTGACCCTCCAAGTACCACTGGAATCTTCGGTCTCCCTTTTCACCAGCACATGTTGAAGCATGAAGCAACCATAGAACAAAGCAACCAATAGAAGAAAGCAACCAAGAATTGAGAATTGCACCAGTATTAAATACAACCATTAAAAACATTAGCGACAATCATTCAACAAGCGTGAATCATTCTACGTCGTCAAGAGATTTTCATGCATAAGCAGGAAACAGGCATCGGGGCATCCCGGTATGGTGAAACACCGAGAACTGCTTGGTTCCGTGAGTCTCCTATCCAACCGTCTTTGTCAGTGCAATGGACTCTGACTCTGAATATAGATGTGTCCAACAATGGATAACCCCAGGGGCGTGGTTTCCCTTTTCAAAGGTGCCATCTTTGAAACGATCGGGTTACTACCCGCATATTGGAAGCCTAGGACAACAAACTGCTGAGTTCCTCATAAAGGCTGCTTAGTAGCTATCTCCATTTCGGGTTTTACCCATGCCCAGGCCGTAAAACCCAAGTAGCTTGAAAATCACATATGATGCTTGTCAGTCGTGCTTGCTGCTATCCTCTCTTATCAATCAAAATCACTGTTACCCATTTCCAACCATAATCAACCCGCAGCATCACCAATATTGCCAACCATGTTTAACAGTGTTTAGCCATGACTCCAACCATCAAACATAAATAATTAAGCACAATAATTACAATATATAGCCATCAACGGCCATCAACCAGCATCATCATTGATCCTTTTACAAAACCATTGAACATCATTGACCATAAGTAACTAATTACATCATTGACCATCTTATTACAATGTTTCAGCACCATTGTCCTTCATTTTATATCACATACCATCATTAACCATCACGTGACCTCATTGTGACTTTCATTGGCGTCATGAACCGCTAGTTTACATCAGATTGATCATCATCTTACATCATATTGCATCAGTAACCCCCACTAATCATCATTGATCATCAGCAACTATGGACATTAATCACTATACTGCATCAGTAACCATGTTCAGCCATCCTATTGCATCATTAATCATCGTTAGCCATCGCATTTCATCATTATCCATCATTGACCATCATTAACTAGCCACCAATCACCACTTTTTTACCACCTTTTGAACCCTCTACCGCCTCTACCCCTACCATTGATAAACCAATCTTAACCATCATTACCCACCACTATATAACCATCATTTGCCACTGTTTGATCACAATTCATTGACCCATCAGTCGCCCAGCACCCCTCCCAGGGCCCGTCGTTGGCCGAGCCACCCATCAGCACCAGCGACGGCAACGCTGGCACCGATGCGAGGTGGAGTTGCTTCAAAGTCTGCGACAGGGGTAGCCTGGGGCGGTCAACATGGAGTACTGATAGTGGATAGTCAGCAGTGATCGTGGGCTCTAAGCTGAAATACTTCTCGTGAATGCTGGTCATGATGCTTCAGGATGATGACTGGTTGACAATGGGCAATAGATGGTAATAGATGGTAATAGATGGTAATAGATGGTAAAAGTAATAGTGGATATGGCCATCAATGTCTTTGATAGTGGATATTAGCCATGATTAATAATAGCAGAGTTTCTGGAGGGAAACCACAGCTTCATAATCATGTTTGCCGATGCCACCAAAATCAGAATGTATGATAACTGATGAATCAGCATTGTCATCAATCCTTATAGTCCTGCTAGTGACAATTCTTGACTAATCGTCGACACAGAAAAATCATTGTTTTCGATAAGCGATTGTAATGATATCATGTTCATAAACTACCATAACTGTTCCAACATCATTGTCATTCACTCCTGTCGTGAAGCATCATCAAAGGAAATTTAGAAGTCAAGAGTCGGACTTGGTAGCCTGTGAGAACAAATGTCAGTTGAGAGATATGTGTGTGTGTGTGGTAGGAATCGAACGAAATGCTGAGTTTTCAATCGTTTTGTGCTCCCGGATGGTCGAAGCAAGCCTCGGAGCGCTCCTTTGTGAAATCGCTGAAATTGCACGCCGCCGTGGCGAGAAATACATTTGCAGATCAAAATCGTCAAAAAATGATGGTCCCAGACCACCGTTGGAAGTTTAGATCTACAAAAAGTGCACACCCCGGTGGCGCGAGGCACATTTGCAAGTAAGAATTGTAGAAAACTGAGGTGGGCGAGACGTTTTTGGATGTTCGAGCAGAGACAGATCAAAAACCATGGAGTTAGATAGAAAGGAATAGAAATCCATATGGATAGAGAAAGAAATAGATAGCTGGACAGACTGCCAAATACACAGACAGATCAGGCATAGATAGATGAATAGATAGGCAAATGCACAGTTAAGAAGATAGATTTTGAGATAGACGACATATCAGACAGATACATAGAAAGATGGACAGAAGCAGAAGCAGAAGCAGAAACTTCTGCAGAAGTAGACAGAAAGAAAGATAGGTAGCTAGATAGATACAGGCTACAGGAGGTAGATAGACAGATAGATAGATAGACAAGCAGACAGACAGATAGAGAAGTCGTTACGGGTAGATAGATAGGTAAGTAGATAGTGATTACATAGTTAAATAGGTAGATAGATAGATAGCCAGATCCATCAATAGGTAGATCATGATAGATCAAATAGATATAAAGAGACACAAACACACACACAAACAAACAAACAAACAAACAAACAAACAAACAAACAAACAAACAAAGAAACAAACAGATTTCAGCCACCTGTCGCTCTTTCAGCGGATCGCTCTGTGATCCATGCATCGGAAACAGCCTCCCTTTCCTTTGGGTTTCATATTTTGGAAACTTCCGCCGCCGCCTTGTGCGGTACTACTGGTGAGTAAAATTATGTTCATGTTCTTCGTATTCTTATCAACAAGTTACAAATCATTTTGAACTACAAAAGGATATATAAATCAGACAATGAGTTGGCAAACATTAACAAGACAGTCATGAGCAACCATCCGCAAATAAGGATTAATGTGACCACTGGATTAGTTAACTGCTGAAAGAGTAACTACTGATAACGTTTTTAAAGGTTGACCATTGATGAGAACCGGTTAACCCATGGTACTGAAATCAGCCTTAGTATCTTTAACATGACCATGAGTATCTTAAGCATAAAGTAATATCGCCATTGACTAATGGTGATCCATCGGTATACTTATCATTGACCACGATAACGATAGTCCGTTGTAGTTACAACCATTGTGGTAATAAACGTCATCACCACTGACCATTGTAATTACCCTCTGGTAGACAAACCTGCGAGCTAAAAATCACCATTTTACAGCAAACACCATTACAAATACTGGATTTTCCACCTCCACATTCATGTGGAACTGTTAACTACTTGTAAGCCAGTGTCTTGAAATCCCATCATAATCTGAATGGTGGTTAGCTACTTTCATCACCTACTCTAGTCACTTATCCCATGACCTACTTACTGGCTGCACCACCAAGAGCAGTGAGTATAAACATCAGTGGTACTTTGCCTACTTGCGGTATCCACTACTACAAACAAAATAAATCGAGTAATCTGGGCGTTTCTCAAGCCAGAGGGGTACCCCAAAGTTATGGTTGGTTCACTATATAAGTAGGTAACAATGGAAGATAACTGATTGGTTCACTATAGTAACTACAGTTAACAATCTTAACCATGAAGATGATAACTATCAACTTACTATCAACATATAGTAACTATATTATATGACTATATGGTTGGTTTACTAATAACAATGGATGATAACTGGGGGTCGCCCATTTTGATCATCCAAAGACCACCAGGGCTCCAAGGCATTGCTGGACAAGTGCATAACCGATCCACTCGTTCCCCCCACCTTGCTGTTCCATGCGAAAGCTTCAGGCTCATGCCTAGCAGGCAGATGAGCGCCTGATTGGCGTAAGGTTGGTTTACACCCTGATGAGCGCATTTTTCATGGAATATCATATCATAACTCCAAGAACCATTGTGAACCATGAGAAATGGTATAACTAGCAGGTAACATGACACTAATCACGATCCAGAACCATCATCTATAACCATATATCATGCAACATGGTTATAGAATGTTATAGATGGTGGTTGATGTTTTGTCACCCGGTAGTTGTTGATGGTCCACTATGGTTGGAATAAAAACTCAACGTTCCGATTCGCACGTTCAGTGCTGGCGCTGATGTACGACCAACTCAGCCTTTCAAGAGCTGACCAGGTGCATTCATGTTGTGATTGATGGCGTATATATGTGTATATACAGTATATCATTGTTCTCATTAATGTTATCTTAATATCATCAGTAGTCTCATCATGATTATCATCATTATACTTATTATCATTGTCATTGTATCTCTTTTCATGATTTATACGGTTAGACTATGTGTTGTAGTAATACATTTCAAACGCAACGTGATGTATGGATATGTTTATGCTTGCAGTACATTGGAAGTGATTTCATTTGAAAACAAGCAACAATTCCACCATTTCGTAATGCTCCAAACTCACAACCAACCTCACAACATTGTTGTTTCACAGCCTTTTCTTTGTTAAGTATAATCCCATCATATCATATGTCACATAATCTATGCAGAGTACTTTCCAACCAGAAAGTAACCGCTGTTAATTACAATAGGTAATACCTATTAGTCTATAGATATAATCTCATATAAAAAATCAACCGTTGTGAACTACTCTAACCGTTGTGATACGACCATAACCAAGGCCATTCTTCAGCCATGATTCATCCATCAACCCTAGCTGATCTAGGGCATTTCTGCACCGTTTCTACCTTGACCCTCAGTTACCCCCAAAAAATCGCGTGAACGTGTAGGTATCAATCCCAAAATCATAAGATATTATAAGGTACAGTAATTAATTGAGAGTCAGCTGGTACATCTATGGCCCCACCTGGTCCCAGCCCCACCTGGTCCCAGCTTCTGGCAGAGCATCTGCTGCACTTCTCGACCGAGGGTGGACTCTGGCAGGCGAAGCGTGGTGCATTCGCCGTTCAAGAACTGCACCTGAGCGGCGCAGTTCACGAGTTGGGCGAGTTGATGGGCGAGTTGGATGATGAGCTGAAAAAATGTGGGTGGAATGATGATTAATTGGTGAATGATTGGAAAAAATGCTAGGTGAAATGATGGTTGGTTGGTTGGTAGTCGATTAGTGGTTAATTAGATGTCCAGTGATGGTTAATGGCGGTTTATTTGATCGATGTTTGGTTAACAATTAATGATGGCTACTTGATGGTTCAACATGTTTGCTGGATCAACACTTATTGCTCATGAGGATTGATTGAATGCCTGAATATTGGCTCATCACTGGTTGATAATGGCTTGGTGTTTATTGCTTTTTGCTTGACAATATACCTGATGAGCAAACGTGTTGCGTTTTTTGCCATGATAAACCGGTAAAGAATGGTTACACATGGTTCTTGGTTATTATTTGTGTCATGATTCGCAAACCGGCAAAAATGGAATACCTGTTGCGTTTTTCCCTCAGTCATTGGTCAAATCTGGATGGTTGGGAGGTCTCCCATCAAGATGGACAGACTCGTACCAGGTTGATATACTCTGGTCCTCTTTGCTGGTTATTGCCCGGGATGTTCAACTGAACACTTTATGATGCTTGCATGGATATTGTGCGAGATCTCTTTATAACAACTATAGAACCAGTAAATAAGCATCATACAATCACGGTACACTGGTTGGTAGTTTCATCCATCTGCAGCGTTTGTTCGTAGTGAGCCCCTAGTATCTACAAGCTCCTTCACCAGCTTATAAAGATCATTGTGACAACCAACCAGCAAATCACGTCGAAGCATTGGCATATGAACCCAACGGTACGGGCTATGGATCCAGCGCCTGAATCTCCAGCATCGCATCATCTCCCAGCACTTCAGCCGTTGGCTCCCCAGCAATCGCCATGGTCAGCTGCAGCACTGCAGCTGCTCTGCGGAGAACACACTGCTGATCCGGAAATAGTCATGATGATAGAATCGTTCTGAGCGATGGTGGTTGGTCATGATTGGTGGTTGTCTACGATGCTTCCAAAATGCAAAGGCTCTAATTCGAGCCTCAACAACAGATGGTAGTTGTCTCTGATGGTTCACTCAGGTACCAACTCAAAACATATAGGCATGTGCAAAAATACGGTAACCAATGAGCCCCACCAAAACACGATTGTTTTGCGATTGGAAACCATTGTTGACTGGAGGTACCACGTCATGGCTTGGCACATACCTATAGGAAAAAAGGAAATAACCGTAGCCTTGCCCGGGCAGTGGACGCAGTCAGTTTCTGGGCATCCCAGGTCCTAGGTCCCAGCAGTTCTGCCTTCAGTTGACCTCAAGCTTCTTGTTCTTTGGTGATGTGGGCTGCGCGTGGCTTCACTACTCCACCCATCTCAAGATTCAATATTCTCATCAAAGTTGGATCCCACTGAAGGCCAACGGTACGTGCTTGGATTAAGTCTAATGGTACCTGCAAAGGACTCCCAGGGACCCAGTTCTCCGAAAGGCACTGCTTGAACCAAAGTGGCTGCTACTTCAATGCCCGACTGATTGTGGCGCAACTGGCATAACCGACTGGTTGATCTCTGGCCTACAAGCCCGGCTCCCCCATGGCGGCTCGTCGAAACGAGCTTTGCCAGGGGAGTCTCCAGGAGCTTCTGCGCTGCCACTGCTTCTTGAGATGTCAGCGTATGCCATTGCTTGGATGGCATCAGATTAACCCATGGCCAACAAGAACGAACTAGTTGGTATCAAGTAGTTGGTATCAACTAGTTGGTATTGATTATACAGATCCTACTATACCAACAGAATACCGATAAATCTGTATAATCAGTTTGATGTAGTCACTGAATAGTTGATGTATCTTCCTGCTAGGATCAACTATCGTCATGATACCTCTCAACAAAATAGTAATTTGTCTAGCTCTGAGTATAAGATACATAAACCCGCAGTACTTTCAGGAGAATCCCGAATAGTTACAAGCTTATCCTATTCTCTCCAGACTCCAGTTGCATATCCCTCTGTATGAACAAATGATAAGAAATGCGGAATATCAAGTATGATAATAAGTTCTACCCAGGCCCGGAACACGCATTGACCATTGATGTTACCTCTACATTAATAACTATACCTACTGCAACCTATCAATGTTCCCCACCATGGTCCTTCAAGTCCAAATCCTGCTGCCGCCAATCCTTCCGTCGTAACAGGGCCTGACGCAAGCACCCGTGGTTGATTCATGCAGAACAGGATGTTTTCTGAAGGGAGGGGCTTGTTGTGAGCGCCAAATTTCATGAAATCAAGCTTGCTGAAACACCTTTTTCATACCAGATCCCTCTGTACTGCACTCCTGTTTCAATAAGGTTGTGTGTAAAATATTTTTGCATTAGTTAGTTATGGTTAAATTTAGCAGCCTCTCAGCTTCCTGGGTACATGGAATTCATGGGCCCCTGTACAACTCTTGTGTTCATATTATGAATGTGCTGTATGCAAATAGGTTCCATTGGGCAAATAATATTGTTTCATGAGTTGTTCAAATAAACTAAGGTCAGAGTATTGCTATGTACTAGCCAGCTTTCACTAGGTATCACCATACATATTATTTGTAGTGTTGCTTTGAATGCACATGGGCTTTATTGGATTGATATGTAAGATATGTTTTATTTAAGTTTAGCTGTTCAAGTAAGTTTGGGTATTTATTAGTAGCTTCCTTTTACTGAGGATGTAACATCTATTTGAAGTATCGTTTCTTTGTGCTGAATTGAAACCCATTGGCCTGATCTTGTTCATTCAAATGGGTTTCCTTTCGTTCGCACAATTGGGTTGATAGCCTTTTGTTACTAATCTCAGGGCACCAAAACATGTAATGACTCAGCAATTTAGATTGTAGCATCCATATTTTGGACACAACCCTTAAAGGACTTATGTAAGGAGTTTGCAGTAAGTACAATCACAGTAATTCGAAGTTGATCAGGTAAGGGGCTTCTGAACCATTTCATTAAACCCTTAGCCATCACATTCAACTAACTAGCAGTAGCCAACAGCCATAACTCACTATAAGTATATAACCATGAAATTGCCCATAGACAACATATTACACTTTAAGATGATTTGAACCATCAAACCTTATAACGGTGCCCTACTACATTATTAGAGCCCTGCAAAAGGACAGTCTGGCATTGATATATGACTGTTGTTATATTGGCTATGCTTGCTATGCTTTGTGGGCTATGGTCCTGATAGTTATTGTTATTAACCCAAAAAAAATACTTATGGCTATTGTGATTTCTATACTTGCATATGGTTTGTTATGGTTGTGCTGATGGTGGCAATTGCTTTGGTTTCCATTGTTATTTTTGATTTTTATGGAATTGATATGGTTAGTATGGTATGAAAGGTTACTCATAGTCACTCTGGTTAACTATACTTTGTTTGCTTTATTCCTTAATGCATAGCTGCTGTGGACATCACAACCATTAGGATGCTATTGTAAGATATTCCCTTGAATTCCCAGAATATATATATATATATTTATTTATGGTTACTAAAGGCTATTCCAATATATTTTTTGGATGGCTAATAATCTTTATTGTGGCTACCCCTGGTTAATGGGTACATGGGTAGGGTTGTTGTGGTCATTGTGGTTACTTATGGTTGTTGATGGTCATTATATTTTTTGTAGCTAATGATCATTGTTAGACTTACCCCTTGTTATTATGGTTTCTGTGGCTACTGGGAGCAGCCACCTCGTGGATGCCAACGATGCTAGCAGGTTAATCATTGTTAGGCTAATGGTCATTACTGTTCCATTGCATTAGCCTATCATTACCCATAGCAAAGTTTAGGTAATGAAGGAAATTAACATCAGGATTAATCTGGATTAATCCTGATTAATCCCAAATCAAAAAATAACAAGCACAAAACAAAAAGCAACTTCAAGTATGGTCCCTCAATATTGGGACGACCCCTCCATATTGAATATTGAGGGGTCTTGAATTTAGCCCCTCAATATCGAGACAGCCCCTTGATATTAACTATATTAATGGTTTCAAAAGCCCAAGAAGTCGAAAAAACCAAAAAAACCAAAGAAACAAAAAAAACAAAAAAAACAAAGTTTTGGGACTATGGAGATATGGGCTAGGTTTGGCATAGTCCCAAAACTTTGGTTTTTTTGGTTTTTTTGGTTTTTTGGTTTTTTGGGTTTTTTGGTTTTTATATCTGGATTAATCTGGATTAATCTGGATTAATCTGGATTAATCCTGGAACCAACAAAAACAAAAAAACCAAAGTTTTGGGACTATGGAGATATGGGCTAGGTTTGGCATAGTCCCAAAACTTTGGTGTTTTTTGTTTTTTTTGTTTTTTTTTTGTTTTTTTATTTGTTGATGGAAATCCATAACCATTTTGGTAGGCAAAAGAGGATTGTTGAGAGCGCGAAACAACCCAACAGAATAATAAATATGATAAAATTATAGGCATTTCGGCGCTCACAACAAGCCTTTCTGTTTCTGAAATGACAAGCGGTTCACGACCAAGTGGTTTCTTGATCTTGGCTTGACATTCGAGTATTTCATAGTGTTGTGATCATCATCATCATCATCATCATCACCACCGTCATCAAAATTGTCGTCGTCATCATCATCATCATCATCACCATCCTCCTCCTCCTCCTCATCATCATCATCATCATCATCATCATCACCATCATCACCATCATCATCATCATCATCATCATTACCACCGTCATCAAAATTGTCGTCATCATCATCATCATCATCACCATCCTCCTCCTCCTCATCATCATCATCATCATCATCATCACCATCCTCCTCCTCCTCATCATCATCATCGTCGTCATCATCATCATCATCGTCGTCATCATCATCATCACCATCATCCCCATCATCATCATCATCATCATCACCACCACCACCACCACCACCACCATCATCATCATCATCATCATCATCATCATCCTCGTCATCATCGTGGTGGTCGTCGTCGTGGTCACTATCATCATCAATGAGCAAAAGCCTGCCCGCTTTCGCATCTGTGTCTGCCTTGGGGTAGTGCATAAAGCAACCCCAAAAGATGGTTGTTGCGCCAACGCAATATTGCCTTTTTTGTACGGTTCACCTATACCGCTGACCTGATGAGCTTTTTGACCCCTATGTTCAACGAATCACGCCCAACATGGTTGAAAAACAACAAATGTTTGACATCACCACCCCGTTGCCATTGATTATCTCCTAGAGTTTACGAGCTCAATTGTGGTTGGTGTCCCCGAAGATCCAATCAACTAACCTTAAGCTGGTCATTCACTACTTGTATGACTAAACAGTGATCCCTGTTTCGATACAAATGCACAATACTACAAATACCGTATAACATACATATGCGTGCATATGTATTTTCAATCATATAATATGTATATATCTATAAATATATATATACACAATTTCCATACATGGGTTCATCTGTCTAAGCGTTATCATACATTCAATGGGTTATCATACATTCAATACTATCAATTCGACAAGCATCGCACTGTCGGTGAAGACTCCCAGGATGTCGAAGCCACCATTGAACACCCATCCTACTGGGATGATCCCACTGGACTTCAAGGGCCGCCACCAGACCAGCTCTTCCAACAACCGATGGTAGCAACCAATGGTTGGCTGTCGAGGGTACCCCGCCCATGCGCAAAGCTGATGATTGACCCAGTCCAGCAGTGAGTTATTCCTGAAGCCTTCCGTCCCCACAGCACCTTTCTCAACAAGTGTGGCGAGTCACCCAAAGGATACTGCACCTTGTTAGGGATCAAAGAGTGAGAGGATGAGTTGTCCCATAGAGGCAACCGTTGGTTTTGCAGAACCATTGTTGGTACACCTGGCAGTTCATTCAAAACAGAACCTGCAAATCTGTTTCCGAAGAATTATCTGACTATATCTAACTATTGAATGATAGATATATACCTATGAAGTATGGGTCCAATATGGTTAGGACCTGCAAATCTGTTTCTAGGGCTTCCATATTTGACAGATGGTGTGGTCCCAGCAAAGAACCATGAAAACCCTGACTCTGAGTTACAGCTTGGCGACTGAGACTGGCATCCCAGTCTCAGGTATACCGTGAGTCACACAGCCTATCGGATGTTGATATAGAAATGTAGTGCTGCAGATTACGTATATACATATATATATATACATATAATATTCATATGTATGTATAATCTATACAGATGTATATTGCATGTATGCATGTTGTATGTAGATATGTTGTAGGTATGTAGCTACCTAAGTATGTACGTACGCATGTATACTTATTGCGGCAGCACCATGGTAAAATCTGGCAAAACTATCTACAACGAGCATCAAAGAGTGCTTTTCCAAGCAATGGTGGCTGCAATTTCCGATCTGACTGGAGCTTAGTTTGAGGATAGCTTATAAGGATGTTGGCTGCACCGACATCGATTCCCCAATATCGTTCATCTCCCAACTGGAGATGGTGATTCTCGGAGCCACACAAATTGCCGAAGGATATCTGTGGACATCTCTCTCCAAACCAGTCAAGACATGTCAAGACTATCTTTAAACTGTTGTTTGTTACAAACGAGCACTCACACCAGCAAAACCTTGCAAAACATATCTATACAAAGCAGCAAACATCCATTCCCACGTTGGTTTTCTGGACATTCCGCTCGCTGAGTGGTGCATGTTCGGTACAGGTGAGCTCGATGATTCTGTGAATTGTCAGATCTTCGGCCAGTACCTAGCGGGTCAGCTGTAGTCTCTTCGCAATGTCTTGGGCAAGATCAATGATCAAAATTCTTACATAGTTTGAGAGCCTCTTCTGGATGCAGCTGTTGCTGTTGCTGCTGGTCATGTTGTTTTTGTTGTTGCAACTGGATCCATAGTCGCACAAAACAACAACGGCAAACCCGCGGCAATCAGCGCAGCACAAATCAGATTTTGGGTTTCAAAATGATTTGTTGATGGAAAACCAATGGTTCCGACTGCTTGGGTCAGGTGCTGGGGCGCCCCACGATGGAGTACCAACCGTCAGGGAGCTGCTTTCCTACCACTGAAAGCCATGGGGCTCCGTTCCCCTGACCCACTGGATGATTAGTTGATTAATTGATCCAGCGAGCGAGCTGGTAGATTTCCAGTAGAAGAAATCAACTGCTGCTTCATACTGGCAGATGAAAAGACTGGACCAAGTACATCCCGCTCAATCATTGCTGAATAAAGCGACAAAAGCGGTCCAAGAACCAAGAGGGTTTAGGAACCTAAGCGACTCGGGATTCACTCCAGCGGAAACACCCAGTTTTGTCACCAAGCTGTGCCACCACAGCTGTAGCGATGAATTTCATCGACGAGAAAATCACAACACCTGGAATGTGGGCATGACATTCAGGAAGAGCTGATGAATTTTTGAGGCATTGATACACTCAGCTGATGTTTATTGCTGGTATCAACAACTAAAAACCTAGGACCAAAATTGGGCTATATCTGTGATCTAATTAGGTATCTGATGCCAATATTGCGTCTGTGATCAACAACCATTCAGCATGCTGTTTTGTCATGTTGGTTGTTGCAGCTTGTGCCTAAAAATAGTTGACTTTTGCTCGGAATAGGCAGGGCGGACATGACCTCGAGGTTGAGTGCTTTCCCAGCAATGACTGAGAGTTGTTGATAATGAACCACCATCAACTTGATCAACCATTCACCAATTGGCATTATCGTTATGGTATTAGCTACTTATCATAACCACTAACTATTATCTATTGATGACAACCACTATTAGATACCATTAACCACCATTCATTAACCATTAATCACCATTCATTAACCATCATCAACCATCATTAACCATCACTAACCATCATTAACCACCATTAACCACCGTTGACATTCATTAACCACCAGCAACCACAACCTGTGCCCCACCAGAGACATTCCTCTCCCATGGCCATGGCAACTGGGTTTCTCATCGCGACGGCAGCGGCTGCATTGAGCATCTGCGAGACGGCAGTGGCCCAGTGATGGTTAGTGGTGAATCATAAGGTCAGTAGTGGTAAGGAGTAGGAAATCATAATTATACAATATTATATGCATACAAATATATGTCGGTGTTACGGTGTTTCTCAAAATGGGGAACCCCAAAAGGATGATTTGGGGGTACCCCTATTTTGAGAAACACCCATGTGTGTCTATGATGGAAGCACCCCGTGGTGGTTGAAGATGGTTCAGTATGGTGCACGATGGCTATGAGTGGTTATACTGGCGAAGCATCAACTATTCTAGTCTAACTGTCCAACTAGGATTCATGTTGAAAAATGGTGCTTCCTGTCCACTTGCTGACTGTGAATGGCTTATTCTAATGATAATGATTCACAGACGCTAATGACACTGAAGAATCGACAATTAAGATGAAGAATGGCTCCATGATGGTTAGAGACGGTCATCCATGTGATAACTGTCAATCGTGTGAATGGTAACACGGATTTTAACCCATGGTTCATAATTAATTAAGTGTCATAAAGGTAAGAGATTAGTTGCAGCGTTCTGTGATAATAATGGCTTAAAATGGTTGTTCAGGATTGGTGAGTTCATCCTGTACCCCTGGTTCCCTCATCCTTGACCATTGTTTTCCCATGTTTTCCCCATGAAATTGTTGGAGATGAGTATTGGCCGGCCAGGTGATCACGACCAGATGTCTCAGCCATGGGAATGTCTCACAATAGGCTGCTGTTCAACAATGGATGCTCATGGCCGGCATGGCCCAATGATTTTGGTTCCTCGGAAGCGTGCCCATGAAGCTTGGCTCCTACAACCATGTCATGGTGCCCCCACCCCAAGCATGAAATTGATTGATTGTTCACGGAATATATCATGATCTATCCATTTTTGTATGTGTTTTTTTTGTCCGCATCAGTTTCAATCATCAAGTGCACAACTTCGAGATGGCCATTCTCAGCTGCAGAGCGGATGCAGCGCATCCTTCCAGTTCCTGTCAGAAAAATCTTGCAGCACCAGCTTCAATCAACAAGTCCATAACTTCCAGATGGTCGTTAAGAGCTGCATGGTGCAGGGCTGAACGCCCATTCTCGTCAGCCAAGTCTTTGTCAGCACCGGCTTCGATCAATAAGCGCACAATTTCCAAATGGCCTTGATCAGATGCATGGTGCAGAGCTGCACACCCATCCCAGTCAGCCAAATCCTTGTCAGCACCAGCTTCAATCAATAATCGCACAACTTCCAGATTGCCTTGATCAGATGCACAGTGCAGAGCTGCACACCCATCCCAGTCAGCCAAATCCTTGTCAGCACCAGCTTCAATCAATAATCGCACAACTTCCAGATTGCCTTGATCAGATGCACAGTGCAGAGCTGCACACCCATCCCAGTCAGCCAAATCCATGTCAGCACCAGCTTCGATCAATAAGCGAACAACTTCCAGGTGGCCGATACCAGCTGCGTAGTGCAGAGCTGACAACCCATGCCAGTCAGCCAAATCTTTGTCAGCACCAGCTTGTATCAATAAGCGCACAACTGTGCCATGTCCCCTACGAGCTGCATAGTGCAGAGCTGTACCCCCATCGCAGTCAGCCAAATTCTGGTCAGCACCAGCTAAGATCAATAATCGCACAACCTTGCGATGACCGTTTCGAGCTGCATAATGCAGAGCTGAACACCCATCCCTGTCAGCCAAACCTTTGTCAGCACCAACTTCCATCAATAAGCGCGCAACTTTGAAATGTCCTTGATCAGATGCATGGTGCAGAGCTGCACACCCATCCCAGCCAACTGAATTCTTGTCAGCACCAGCTTCAATCAATAATCGCACAACTTCCAGATTGCCTTGAACAGATGCATAGTGCAGAGCTGCACACCCATCCCAGCCAACTGAATTCTTGTCAGCACCAGCTTTGATCAAGAAGCGCACAACTTCCAGGTGACCGTTCTTAGCTGCATAGTGCAGAGCTGACATCTCGTACCAGTCAGCCAAATCTTTGTCAGCACCAGCTTCGATCAATAAGCGCGCAACTTCCAAATGGCCGTGAACAGCTGCCTGATGCAGGGCTGAACGCCAATTCTCGTCTATCCAATCTTTGTCAGCACCGGCTTCAACCAATAAGCACACAACTCTGCGATGGCCGTTAGCAGCTGCATAGTGCAGAGCTGACCACCCATCCCAGTCAGCCAAATCTTTGTCAGCACCGGCTTCAATCAATAAGCGAACAACTTTGCGAGGGCCCTCGCGAGCTGCATGGTGCAGAGCTGCACACCCATCCCAGTCAGCCAAATCTTTGTCAGCACCAGCTTCAATCAATGAGTGCACAACTTTCAGATGGCCGTTACGAGCTGCATAGTGCAGAGCTGACCACCCATCCCAGTCAGCCAAATCTTTGTCAGCACCAGCTTCAATCAACAAGTGCATAACTTCCAGATGGCCGTTACGAGCTGCATAGTGCAGAGCTGACCACCCATCCCAGTCAGCCAAATCCTTGTCAGCACCATCTTCAATCAATGAGTGCGCAACTTCCAGATGGCCGTTACGAGCTGCATAGTGCAGTGCTGCACACCCATCCCAGTCAGCCAAGTCTTTGTCAGCACCAGCTTCAATCAATGAGTGCACAACTTCCAGATGGTCCTTAACAGCTGCATGATGCAGAGCTGTACCCCCATCCCAGTCAGCCAAATCTTTGTCAGCACCAGCTTCAATCAATAATTGTACAACTTCCAGATTGCCTTGATCAGATGCACAGTGCAGAGCTGCACACCCATCCCAGTCAGCCAAATCTTTGTCAGCACCAGCTTCGATCAATAAGCACGCAACTTCCAAATGGCCGTTATTAGCTGCATAGTACAGAGCTGAACGCCAATTCTCGTCAATAAAATCTTTGTCAGCACCAGATTCAATCAATAAGCACAAAACTCTGCTATGGCCGTTAGCAGCGGCATAGTGCAGAGCTGAACGCCAAAGCCCGTCAGCCAAACCTTTGTCAGCACCGGCTTCAATCAATAAGCGCACGACTTCCAGATGGCCGTTATGAACTGCACAGTGCAAGGGGGTCAGCCCGTTGTTTGATTGCGCGTCTTTCTCCGCACCTGCCTCTAACAATAGTTCTGCAGGCCTCATATGCCCTGTTCTTGCTGCATGGTGTAGAGGTGTTTCACGCTGTTCATCTGTCACAGCAGGGTCTCTTGGGCTCTCAAGCAATTTTTCGAGCTTAATTGAATCATTGTCCCTGGATGCCACAATCATTGCTTGATCTTGTTCAGCATCAGGTGGCCAAAATTCCATTACTATCAGCAGCACTCTAACTGGGACGGTGAAAACTTCATCATCAACAATCTTGCAGGCACCATTCTCCGAAATCAGTTTCTGTCTGAATCTGGAAACCCCGATTTTCCTCGCTAACAACTGCTTCAGTTCTTTTGCTGATTTGCCTTCGAACTCCTCTGTCTGAAACCTGGCCAGTCTCTGGCCAGACAGGGCTGAACAAACCTCCATCGCTGCACGTCTGCTCTGCGGCTCTACCAGCTTGTGCCAACAAAAGGCATGTGCCAACAAAAGGCATGTGCCAATGAAAGGTTTGTGCCAATGAAAGGCTTGCCATTTTCATGGGTTTTGCCATGCTTTGCCATGAATGGTGGTACCCCTCACCATCAAAAATGATCGATTTTGAGCATGGGGGCACTACCACGGGGGCACAGCAGCATAGGGGCACTGCGAAAGGGCGCCTCCCGCCAACAAAAAGCGCTGGTCCTGTACCAGGGCAGGTGACTGTGGGGCAGCTGCAGTCCCAGTTGCTGGGTTGGTAATGATTCAAAGACATTGATTGTACTAACAGCCATGGGAAATTAGCAATAGTACTAGCATAATAGGGGATTGTAGTGGTTAATAGGGGATTACATTGGTTGACAATGATTCCATGAGAATTTTCGTACCTCAATTGTATCATGTGTACTAGAAGTAGTACCAAACAGTAGTAATACATGGTATAAATTGGATCGGAAAATGCTATCGAGAATTGTCTATGATTGTTCATAATGATTCGCTCTTCTATCAACTACCACACACACTTGGCATTCGACTGAAGCAAGCATGATGCAATGATGCCACCCATTTGTACTGATTCTGTCGTTTATGGATATGTCTGCATGCATGTGTTCATGTTGTTTGCGTGCATGTATGACGTCGGATCTATGCATGTACGAATTGCATGATATGCGTGTTCATGAATGTGAATCTGTCTGCATGCGAAAGTGTCATGTGCTGACATCTGTACATACGTCTATACTTATTCATACATACATGGATGCACGCGTCTCTCTTGACCCTATCACGAACCTGAAGTCATGCTTGCATGGCCATCCTCTAGTGGGTTATTGCTAAGCTCAGCCCAGCTGGGCCACGGATACATGGAATGGCATCCAATTTGTATAGAAATTTCATCTGCGCGTCAATGGCATACGTGAAATGGGGTTGCAGTGACTGGTTCTGCACTTTGTTGCCTGGTTCTCAGCGAAATACTGATCGAAACTCTTGGCGTCCGAAATGGGTTCCAATATAACACGTCAAACATTACTCAAAAAATACTTGATTTCCCGTTGTGACTTCCGAGAATCCATGGGGCAATGGCCAAAAGCCAATGAAGACTTGCTCCGATCTTTGATCAACTGCATCGAAGTGGAAAATCTCCAAGCCGATGAAAAAGGATATCCCAGCATACGGCCAACCACGGTTGTGATCAAAATTGCTGGGGTCTAAATCAAATCTGTTCAAGAGAAGAAAGGAACAGAACCATCATTGATTGGCTAAGATTGACACGCGACATTGGTTGCCAGATAGGCTAATGATCGGTTGGTATCACTGCGAAGATGAAGCCACATCCATGAGACATGCTGCGCGGTCCTTCTTGGGTTTGGGATTCAGCCAGCGCGGATGCTCGACATGGAGATCGTGCGCTATTTTGCCCGTCTTGGTGTATGCAAGACCTCACAGCTGGCAGTATGGAAGGTGCTCGTTCTTAGCGAATGCCCCAAGTGTTCTTGGGTGAAGAAATACGATAGCGCATGTCTAAAAGAGAGCACACCATATCTGGTGACATCACGACAACCGAAAAAGAACCATTGATGGAAATTGTCTCAAGATCCCAGTTTGGTATTTATTTTGTTTGTCTTGGATCTCAATGACAACTGGTGCATAAATTAAATGACAACTGGTTACAGTAATAAATCCCTTTATTTGTTTATCAGTTGACAACTGGTTTTTAAATCAATTGTGCAACCATGGGTCCTCTTTAGTCCGACCATATCCGACCAGTTTTGGCCTGATATGTTGCGGCTTCATAAAATTACGAAACCCCCAGCAATGGATGGTTGATTGTTACAGATCATGAATCTTGGATGATTTGAGGAGTACCCCTATTTTGAGAAACAACTGTATTTTTGTCTTTAGGAGGCATTGAACAAGGGAAATGATGGAAAGGATTTTCTGGAAAGCACAAGGCTTGAAATCAAAGTGTTTGCTTGTGAGTAGGGGAAATTGTGATCCGGCAACTTTCTGCAATATGTCCTATCGGACTATCCGGCTTTTTGTTTGAGTGTAAATCCTGGGCTTGGGTGAGGATTGAAAATTGGGGGTGTATCAAAGGGATGTGAAGAAAGATATGAACCAGAGTAGGGGCTTGGTCAAGCAGAGTAGGATGTAGCGGAGCAGCGGAGTTTCCAATATTGTCAGATCACGCGCAGCGCTGTGCTGCCACTCTCCCTCTCGCCGACTCTCTCCCCTTCTCAGCTCTTCTCCCTTTCTCTTGCTCTCTTTAGGCTCTCATTCCCTTAGGATAATTTATAGTTAGATACTCAAGTAATATTCAGGATTACTCTACAATCAATGTTCAATCAAATGGTTCTCATGCCTAGTAACCTGTTGTGTTTGCGAGCAGGTGATTGTTGGGTGTGTCAAAGGTTGTAGACCTGCCCCTGGTCTCCCACAGCAACGCCTCGTCCCTGGCTGCGTTGGTCAACCCTATCTCTCCCACCGACCAACCGACCAACCAAGCGACCGACCAATCGACCAATCGCCAATAGTCAATCAACTGACCACTTGGTGGATATGGGGGGTAAAGGCCAGTACTGCAATGATCACATCCCGCTATTTGATGGTAACCCCATGTACTGAACCAACCAGGATATTTTTCGCTTAGCCAAATTCAGAAAGCTTATTCCCCTCTCATTTGTTGGCGCATCCCTCATTATTTGTTGGATATCCAGCAATGCCAACGCTAGCTTAACCAAGGTATCCAACAACTACACCTACAATGTCTAAGTATCTGTTAGCCAAGATATACACCTACAGTGGTTACTTAGCCTTGATGGTCCATCTCAATGAGTAGGATTGAGTAGGTAACTCTGATTCTCTCTTGGGGCAGGCACTAGGCTGATCACCGACTAGGATACCAAGCATTCCCAAGTGATGCTGCGCCGATGATCCCTTGTTGTTGGTCATGCTTGGCCCGTATTATTCACCATCAATTTCAGAGTTTCCAAGCAGTAAAACCAACCATGAACCATCACTCATCACCTTTAACCTGTATCACTGTATCACTCATAGTTCCCCTCGGTAGTGAAACATACTGGCAAATGGCCATTCCCCTAAGTCATCCAGAAATGGCGGTTTGACGGCCAGTCATCTCCAATTGCCACATCATGGACTAACCATTACTTAACCAACGAAGAACCATCGCTTGACGATCAACCAACCCTCATTGCCCAGCAATTAAAAATCAATTAATTAGTTTACAAGAACCATCGTTATCTATCAGTAAACCACTCGTTATCCCTGTTTCTTTTGAGGGATGGGCCTCATGTTGGCTACAAATTGATGGTAGATAACAACTAATGACGGTCACATTGAACTTCAAGCAACCCCTGCTGAACGATGAATCATCATTAAGCATGAATTCAAAATGAAATTCGTTGAGCAGCTACTAACCATCCACTAACCATCATTCACCACATATGATGGTCAATGTGACTAAGCATCAATTGACTAATGGTTCACTAACGGTCAAGCTTGAATACTGGTTCACCATCATTCACCACAATGTCAATATATCTTAACCACTAGCTAATCCTGGTGAATCAGTAATGAATTGATGGTGCTTGATCAGTGAAACAACCTTAGATTGCTCACTAACCATTAGCATTCACTGAGATTGTTCACCATTAGCCTTGATTGCAACCACTAGCAGTCCCTGAGATTGTTTCATCTTAGATTGCTAATGATTCACCATTAGCCTTGATTGACAATTCGTGAATCAGCAGTAACCACCAACCACCAAGCCCTAACCCTGCGCGTTTTTCTCATCGCTACGGCTGGGTGTCCCCAACAAAGGTCGTATGGCAGCAAGGCCACACACGCACCGCTGGCACGACGGAGAGCCTGGCACCAATGATCGCTAACCGTTTAACCATGACTGGTGAATGATGGTTAGTTGATGGTTGATGATTACAATTACAATGGTGAATGATTATAATGGTAAATGATGTGTTTACATTGGTGAATCCTGGTGAATGATGTACTTACGATTGGTGAATGATGTGTCGAATACTGGTGAATGATGGTTCATGACGTTCCACCACGGTGATGAATAAGGCGAATCACTATTCAAAAAACAATATTAATATGAATGATGACTTGATCATGCCGAATAAGCTGGTTGCAGATGGCTAAGAATTGGATTTTGATGTTTACCCCCGGGTAATCCAACATAGCTGGCGGGACAATCCAGGATCTCCAAATGGTTTGACAGTGATTCACACTGGTTAGTAAATCTTAATCTGAATGTTTTATAACGGCTGATTTCTTTCCCAGCCATACCTTGCACTGAGGTTCATCACGGGTTTGCCAGGCGTTGGCGTAGCCCAGGAACTGCGAAGCTAAAACTCTCTGTTGTGGGCTGGATTATATACACGAGTGTCATTGATGGTCAGTGACAATGATGTTTAATGGTCAACGAATCATTGTTAATTAATTAATGTCGGACAATCATTTGAAAAGTGGTTGATCGCGATGTCTCATGCTGATCTACTGTGCTATCCGAATCCACCAGGTAGGACACTGCTGGTTTGTCCGTAGGAAGCATGGTCAGCAATTGCTATAAAGTTCCTAGAGTTCATTGTTAGCATGGTCAATGCATGGCTAATACCATGATAACCTGGCTATAATGGTTGATGTTGGTTTATAATGGTTGATACCTTCATGCTGATGCGGGATGTGTATATACATAACCAGGTTATTCTCAGATATAGTGGTTTGCATGCGCAAATAGATGTATATGAACATGTACAATCGTTACGATCTTGGATGTTTGTATGTGTATGTAACGCAAAGGTCTGTAGCAATGTGTGACAATCATCCAACAATCAACCAGTTGGATGACCATCTGTTCAGGTGAGTATCTGCGAGGTGGGCGAAATCGATAACACGATAAACTGCAACACGATAAACTGCAGGTTGGCATGATTGATGCTGGCTCATGATGGTCTATGATGCTTAACTATGGTGATATCATTCCAATTTGTGTGCGTGACATTCCCAGATATCCCTCGTCTTGATTTACATCGCGGATATCCCGACTCTCCCAAGGCGTCATGCCCTGCGGATCTAATGACTTGATTCTTTGCACCAATCGGACTCCAGTGTAAGAAAACAAATCAATTCCCTGTACTTAGTAAGGTCAAACGGGTCATTTCATAGGAGACACTCCAAATATATGAGGTTGTAATATGGTACAACTCGTTAGTGAACGCAAGACCTCACTAGTCAACAATTCCATAAGCATTCCTATCACCATTGGTTGACACAGTCTGTAGCTCATACAATAAGCGGCTCACATTTCTATAACCCTTTCTAAAATCCTTTCTGCCACTGATGTCTACAAATAATTTCTTTAAAAAAATCATTGGCAGAAGCATTTCTACATCGAATCATTGCCCTCCAAGGCCCTGGGCAACACACAGCTTCCTCCATGGCCCTGGGCGCCGTGAAACGCCTGCCGCGCCCGTGGGTCGTGGTGTTGGAAGTGCCGCTGTCGTAAGGCGACGTCGCCTCGAGACGGGTCGACGGGTCCAGTTGGCTGGCGAAGAAATGGAGCCATTTCTCGTGGTCCCCAAGGGTTCATCAGTGGTTCCCAAGGGTTCAGCGGTTGAATGGACTAGTCATGCTTCAACAGTTCTGGTGACACGGTTCACTAGTGGTTCCGAAGTGCTTCATAATGGTTGAAAAGTAGAAAAATAAGTGGTTCATGATAGGTTCATAGGTGGTTCAGGAGGGTTGAATGATGGGAAATAAGAATGATTAATGATGGTTGACAGTGGTGTGATATTGGATTAATGATGGTTATACTGGTTATATGATGATGATGAATGATTGACAATGGTTCATAATATATAGTGAATAATGATGATTTTGGCTTTGATTAAAGTCTTATCACGATTACTGTTTATACTATGATTCATAGTACACAGTGGTCAAAAATAATGCTAAAATTATCACTGATAGTGGTGAAACACACTTGGCTGATAATAGTTCACAACGGTCAAATGAAATGATATACATGTTTTATGAATTATTGCCTATTGGAACATAGAGCATCCAGGATGTATGGAAACCATTGTCAGCGATACCCAGTATCGGTTGCTTGGGTATGCATCCCCTATGGGGCAGCTTGGTAGCTGCTGGTAGCCCCTAGCCCAAAACCAGGCACGACCAGGCCCGTGATACATCAAACAGCGGGTCGGAATCTCCCATCCTGGCTAGAGGAATCATCAGCTTTTGGCTGTTGACTTTGAGCAAAAAAACAGTTGTGACTGGATAACATTAGATCACACAAAATCATATATACATATCAGCATATAATTATGATAACATTTCAATAATGATCACAGTGTATTGATGTATCATGTATCATACATTGTAAAAATGCAAAAATGCCATGTGTTGTAATATATGATGAATCAATATGTACACCATGTACAGAATTGTACATCTCGGTGATTCATACGGGACCCAGGTCGGTCAACCTCATTCTGACCAGCGCATCGTGCTGCGCCATTCTCACCATGGAAGGCCCGAGCAGCGAACCCATTGATGACGCCAAGAGCACCCATTGGCGTACGCCAGTGGTGTATGCAACTGACCACAACTAATTACTTACTATGAAAATGTATATATATATATAATTAGTGTCTTGGTTATAGTTTATGCATAACAATGCGGTACATATTGTTGTATAGTGTATGCCAAAATGATCGTTCATCATTACTTTTCATGAGTTGCCAGCAACTAATCATCATGATTGGCATCGATTTCCCATCATTGGCAAACCATTTTGATTTCCACTATTTGATCATGTGTCCAACCTTTTTCCCCAGCTGCGTGTTTCCCAAAATAGTAGTTGTTTAACCATTATTGTTGCCTATTAATTATCCCCCATGATTAACCCATTTGGGATAATTAATGTATTCATAGGATAATTCAAATTGGAAACCCCATGATGAACCAACAGCAACAGTTTGAATTCACCTTTATGATTAATCATCCCCTATTGTTGCCTATTAATGAAACGAACCAGAACTTGGGGTTTCCAATTTGAAGAAACCCCCAGCTTCACCCTCTCCGCAGCACCGCGGAACCCGCCTGCTGTGCGTCGCTCCCGCGCCAAGTGGTACGCCACCGATGCCCAGTCCCCCGAATCGGCCTCGCCAGGTGCTTCAACCCGGTGGGTTTCCCCGGGAAGCCGCCGATTGGTTGAGTGAGTTGGTTATGGTTGATAGTTATGATAGTTACGATAGGTGGTTGGTTATGATAGTTGGTTTCGGATGGTTATGTAATGATGATAATAATGGTTTTGGTTGATAGTTATGATAGTTGGATATAGTTGGTGGTTGATTGTGATAATGGTTGGTTAATGATGATGGACCGGTTGGTGGTTGATGGTGGTGGTTGGTTGATGGTTGACCATAAGCTGATGACTTATGGTGGTCAATGATATTGATGGTTGGTAATTTGATTAGTGATGAATGATTCATGATGAATGATTCATGATGAATGATTCATGATGAATGATTCATGATAAATGATTCATGATAAATGATTCATGATGAATGATTCATGATGAATGATAGTGATGGATCGACAGCTACACCAATGATGACGCTTAAGAACCCACTACAACTTTGACCAAGAACAAGGATCATGGCACCCACTATGATGGCTTATGATGGTCAACGACCAACAAAGAGAGTGCTTTGCAATGGGCAGTGGTGGCTTCATGATGGTTAATACGCTGGTTCAAAAGAGGAGATAAAAGCATAAAGAAGCAAGAACTTGAGATAAATCGTAGTGAGCAGAATTTCAAGCACCTGCTGGTGATGCTGATGGCCGGTGGAGAATAACAACCAACCATAATCCATAGTCCTTACAAGTTGGCCACTGTTCGAACTTTCGGATTCGTGAACCTCATGATCCATCCAGGATAGCGAGCTGCTCACTTCTCGTTGGGCTGTTTCTCATGATAGGGCTACCCCCAGGTATCATCCATTATCACTTTGGGGCTTCCCTATTGTAGGAAACCATCATTTGACTTAACCCTACAATCAAAGCAGGTGAGTGTTGCCCTTCAGCCCTATGAACCAAGCTGATCCACGGCCAGCCGGCCAGCCCCACGTCCAACCAAAGGCTGAAGTCAGGAGACTATCAATGGCAGCTGCTAGGCAAGGTATGACAAGCAAATAGTAAGCCATGAATCAACCATATACCAAGTAATGATAAGCAAATAACAAGGTATACCAAGTCGCTGCAGTTGCATCAAGGTATAACAAGCACATATTTTACCGGGAATGCAATCAAAATGCTGGACAGTTCCTTGGCTGTGCTCGTAATTATTCGCAAATTGCCAGTATGAACCCTCTTCCAGCACTAAGCATCAATATGAGTTGGTGCGGAAATTCCAACAACCAGCTGAGTATAGTCCGCCAACTAACTTCAATGTGTATCCCCACAACCAGGTGGCCAGGTGGTTTTTGATACTCTTTACCTGATAAGAGGAAAACGTCCCACCACAAATAGCTCTGGGGAATGAGAAACGAAAAAAGGTCTGTGTCCCAAGACCGTATGGTCGCATGTGGTTAACCTTACTTGATGATGATTAAGAATGGCAACCACGAGTTCATAATAGTTGAGAATCCAGGAGGTTGTATCTAACCAATTCCAGCCTATTTGTTGAGGACTAGTTCCACTGGTAATTCTGTAAACAATTGTTCGTTGTGCAGGTCAATGCAATACATACGATGGATGCCAGAATGGTACAGTCTATGGAGTTCTGCAACAACTAACAACCAACCAACCAAACGAGCGACCAACGAACCAAGCAGAAATCTTATATAAGTATTCTATCACTGTTGGTTCTATCTCCTCTGGTTGCTGCTTATCAGCGGGGGTTTCACCCTGAAGGTTCAACCCACCTTTCGTTGCCTCTGCCATGAGCTGTTCCGTACTCGCCAACTTCACCTGGTGCAACAATGATGGCAATCATCATACTTTCCTCTTCTTCTATCTACAATGATACTAGTTGATTTGAAGATTAATCATCATGACAATTGTCATCACCTACAACTGATGATAACATCATACAATGATACTAGCTATTTCATGTTGGTTATGATTGATGATACAACTAAACTCTAGGGATACATGGCAATGATTTTATCATATATAGTATGAACTTGATGATGGTTATGGTGCTTGTTGTGTCATTGTACTTCCCCCGAGTGGTACCAATTATTGAAGTCTTTTTAATACTACCCAATTGACACCAAAATGGTACTGATTTGCCAAGTGGTACTCATGAACAGCATTGACCATGACGCTACAATCAGCACTACTTGGTTGATAAGGAACAGTTATATATAATGCTATGAATTGTTGTCGATGGCGCCGTTAACCAACAATGATACGATTAGTCAACACTCCTGCTTGTTGGTCAATACCTCTTGGTTGACAACAAAAAACACTTGTTGCTGTTTCAGACCAATGGTTGTGATCAGCAATAGGAACAACATTTCGATAAGCATGGCATTGGTGGTGGACAACTAGCGTCGGTATTGATCAAACAGCATGTATTCCCAAACGATAATTGTTGCTCTTCAATACCAAAGGTTGTTATCAGCAATGACAACAACATTTAGTAATAACAACCACCGCTACAAATGACATCAAAAACTGAAATAGCAAAATCTGTCGTAGAAATCAACAACAATTCCTATCAATACCACTTCGTTGGCAGCAAATACCAACCACAATAGCAATAACCATAATCAATAACCGCAACTCATAAATTGATAATTAATCAACAATGCTAAGAATTGTAACAAGAAACATATAATAGCATTAATCAATAGTCAATAGTCAACGATTGATGATCAATAATCAATAGTCAACAAGCATCAACAGGGCAAAAAGCCTGTAACAACACGAGCGGAGACGTAACATGTTACTTTGCCTTTGTTGCCATTATGTTCTAGCACCCTAGATGAACAGCGCCCCGCTGGAAAAGTATTTGCTAGTTGCGGTTGGTTTGCTTGTTGGTTCTTTTGTTGGTTGGCGGTTAATGGTCAACACATCCACCGATCAGCAACAATCTACAGAAAGTAATCAACAACAATACGGAGATTACACTCTTCTTGCTTGCCTGCTCGTTTGGTTGGTCAGTTGGTCGATGCTTTGGTTGGTTCGTTCGTTCATGGCGCTTACTTGCAAGTCACAACCAACAATAATGATTGGATATGCCCAATGACTTTGTGGACACAGCATAACGATATGGTTGCTTGATGGGCAAACCTCACGGTGGATGTGTGCATAAAAGCATTGGTTGGGAATGGTACGAAGGCGACACGGATCTGCCTGTATCTTTCGCTTCCTCACCGTCAGTGATCCATGGTCACCCCCAAGTTGCATCCCTGCGGTTGGTTGGTTGGTTGAGGTGTACCCAGTTTCTGGTTGCAAATAATCTTGGACCATCTTGGACCCACTATACCCTTCAGTTTATAGGTGGCTGCAGGTCGTTGATGTTCACCGGTACAACCTCTGTGTCAACCTGCTCGCAAGCTTGGTGTGATTATGCGCACCATCCCTGGGTGCTGCGGGTGGAACAAACTGAGTCCTCCCACCTGAACCAATAGGGCAGGCACAAGCTATACATACGGCTTAAAACCCTAAGAAAGTGGGCCTCATTACTAGAACTCGCTAGAGCCGCTAGAGATTGTCGTTGCATTTCGTTGCCCTAGTTCTTAGACAGTCCTAACGGGTACGACATTGATGCTCCAAGTTTTTAACTGGAGCTGAATCGCAACTGCAAATCTGTAGCACAGCTGGTGTTATCTTGGCAATATCAACCTCTGCTTGATTCATGACCGAGCAATGACTTCATATAGCGCCATTCCAACTTCTTCAACAGGAGTTTAGTGTTGATCAGCAACACGGGTTGGTTCGGGGGGTTACTGCTACACCAAGCAGGGAGTTTTCGAGGTATCATCATTCTTGGCTTCCCAATCATCATTAATTATGGTTGATAGCAAAGTAGTTTCATCCCTCTGAAGTATCAATCGAGGCGTTGACTTCTTTGAGGTCAGCACCGCTTCCCCTTTCTCGCGGAGCATCTCACACTCCTCCTGGGGACAGTGGCGGTCACTCGCAGGGTGATCATGGCTGGTTCGCAAATGATGTGTATATAAAGAAATACAAATATAAATTATATATGTACACACAATATATATATATATATATGTATATATCGCAAAAATGTGCTGCGCACTTTGTGCAAACCTGGGCGTTGCCCTACATTATTCATCCGCTAAAAAAACACCAAGGTGGTCTGGTTAGTAGTTTCAACCCCAATAAAAATGTCAGTCAATCAACAAACCATCCCAAATGTTGGGCAAACTAAAAAAAAATTAAAGCCACCACCACCACCGAGTACTTTTCCTACCAAACACTATGATTATAGAGAAGGGACGGTTGAAGGTAATGTTGTGTTGCTGGTCGATCTACTAAAATGATCACTTTCCAGGGTGATTGGTGAGATTTTGGCTGTGTTTACCAGCACCCAGGGACATAGTGACATGCCCAAAAAAAAATGGAGTGACATGGAATGACCCCCTATGACCCCCTCACCCCAACAGCTGCAGTTGATTTGTGGGGCCACAGCTGCCAGAAATTTGCTGCCAGCTATCAATCAGCTGCTTTCGCAGCCAAGGAATCAACAGCAGTTTCCATGAAGGGGGGTAATTACATGGCGAGAGACAAGGTTAGGGTATACAGCTAAATGTGTCTATACGTGGGTAAAAAGGGAAAATTTCTATGATTGCATAACCAACCAACGAATCAATGAACGACAAAGGGCCGTAGCCAACGCTTAGCAGGCTGGCAGTTCGTTGGGCGGCAAAACACGCAGCGATTTTTTCGGTGCCGTTGAAATCCTTGGAGGGCAAATCTGAAGTCTCAACCATCGCTGGGAAACGGAGACATACCAAAGCGAGTATCATTAGTAAGTGCTATCACTAACGATTCTCACCACAAATCAATATGATTGATCAGCTACTAAACCATTAACAAAGTGAACTTCTCTGTCAGGAGGAAAAAAGAGCCGATCTCTGGGTGTAATTCATCTGCGAGGCTCCACCTTAAAGACCAACTAATGCCACGAATCTTCGGTCAGTATGATCCCACAGTCGGTTGAGGACTGCTTCACGACCAAAGCATCCACAGTTGTTCCTGGGACCTAAGAATGCTTAGATGACATGGCATAACTGGGGTAAAAACAACGAGAGCAATGCAGCGAAAGCCTTATAGGGGTTGGAACCCCAAATTCTAGCATTGCCTGGTGACATCCGGGGGATCACTAAACATCTAAAATTGTGAAACTACATACTCCGACTAATTAGTTGTTGCTGAATGAATATATAGATGCTATTACCATCCATTATCAACCAACAATAGTAGATAAAGAATAGCTTTAGTGCGGTGTTCAAATTGATTCCAAGGTGGTCATCCATTGTTTAAGACTTTTAAGACTTCCGTTCTAATGATTTCTATTCGGAAATTGATCCATTTGGCAGTATCGGAACAAATTCTCAGTGGCTCGCTGGTGACGCTTAGATAGCTTAGATAAACACTGTCGCGGGACATCATCCACACTGGTAGATCAGCCTCACAACTTTACCAGCTGTTGATTTAGACAAGCCAAAACGCAACGGCAGAACGCACAGCTGGATCTCAAGCTGGATAACTCACTCAGACTGATCACACACGTTGCGGCGTCTCACAGCATCCAGCGGGTTGCTCTTCATCTTCCTCCGCAAAAATGGCCCTTGCACCGCACGCCCTGCAAGGGTTGCACTCGCGTCGCGAGGCTCCCGCGACTCAGCTTCAACTGTTCAGCGAGTGCACGGACCCGAAGGATCCCAGGAAATCTGAAGCCAACCTGGCATCCGTAGCCACCATCCAATCAGTTGCTGCATCCAATAACGGTTCTTAATCATCACATGGTAGATATATAGCCATCAACTGACCATCATATCATCATGTGTTACATGTCCTGAAGCACAGCCATCTCCCATCAAAAAGCCGACCACAACGGCATGTAGTAATACCATCGGCTATCAACCTGGTGGAATCAACCAACAGACCAGTATCAAAATGTATCAAGTTCTTTGATCGCTTGTAAACCGTCGATCAATCTTGGTAACAGCATTGATTCATGTTTAATTGATCATGAATTTTGGGAACCAGCGATTAATTGTTCATTTTGGTAACTGGCCACAAAATTTCGCGGATCCTTCAAGTCGCCCACACCGCGGATCCGCGGATCCCGGCCACGTTTTCCGGGGCCCCTCTTCGAGGGTCCGGAGCCCGCAGCCGTGCAATGGGAAGTTCGTACATCCGATGTCGGTCCAAGCCGATGCGCCGTTCGTTTCATGACCAAGGGCTGCATGAAAGCTATGAAAGGGTGGCCTGTGAGCCAAGATGAAAGTTGATGAATGCTAAAGATTGAAACATATGAAAAAAAACACCCGAAAAAACCTCAAAGTTACAAAGTTATGTATGTGTGAAAGCATCTCATTGAGAGTGCTGGCAAAAGAAACATGATTCAATAAGGATGTTGATCTTTTTAGAGATGGATCTTTGGATTCCGAACGGAAAAGGGGCACTGGTTCCCCCTTACCTTTCTGGGCCGAGGACCCAAAAAAAACTGCTGCCCATTGTGCTGTTTAGACCTGGTGAAGGATGAGAATAATCGGAGTTTCTTAATCTATCGGGTCATCACTTTATTTTGGAGAACAATGCTTCATAGAATCTATTCATCTATTTAGGATACAACAAATCATTTCATCGAAGCTAAATGGAACCGAATCATCGATCATTCAAAACTGGCATTTGACATGTCGCACCTGTCTCAAACTTCCACGGTGTTCAAATCAGTCCACCTTGCTTTGTCAAGGTGTTTCGGCCACTGGCCGATGTAGGGACGAGCTGATCTCAAATCACCAGATGGTCCACAGCGAAAACGACCAACCACGACTACCGCAACTGCAACCCACAACTGGAATCGCGTGGACATGTGGCTAGATGTTAGTCTACCTTCTGTTATTGTAGGAGTAGTCTTATTCGGTGTTTGTCCGTCTTGTCTAGTATAAGATTATGTGCTTGAAATCGATTTATCGATCTGTCTGTATCATTCTGTCTCTATCCAGGGCTATCTGCATCTGTCTGTATAGATGTGCATATTTACATATAAGTGCCTGTCTGTAAACATATCTACGGCATTCTACGGTTGGTGATATGCGTATAATTGTCTATCTATAGCTACCTATTCTATTCTGTTCTGTTTTGTTCTAGCCTATTCCACTCTACTGTTTGCGATTCTACATACTTAACCGGTATGTTTGTTCTGTTAATCCGAATAGAACTATCTGGCTTAATCATACTATACCCCACCTGTTTTAGATCATGCACCTTGATCTTAGACATACTCAGCTTAGCCCCTTTCGTCTTAGCCCGGTCAAATTTAGTCAACTCATCTTCTCACACTGAACACACATCTCGTGAATGGCCGATCCAAACTAATAAAGTTTCCGTATGTGATGGTAAATCACAGAACTGATGATGGTTCATTAGTGCCAACCCTGGATTAATAAAACCCCTGGTTTATTCATAGGAGGTATCCCCCAAAAGCCTAGGTTTCCTCCTAAATGGTACCCCCTACTAATTAATAAACCAGGGTTCATCAATCCGGGGTTAACACTACTAATACGGGGATCTAACATAATCAACCTAGCCAGCGATCTCTTCGTGTCATGTGAAGCCATCCTGGGCGACGGGAATTTGATGCATGTCTACATATCTGAGAGCAAGAGCTATATATATATATATTGCACTCCTGACGGTCAAGCCCCCTGATTTTTCCCGCCAAGGCTTGAAGGTTTTTATGCTGTGCTTTGTAGCCAGCATCCTTTTGCAGACAGCCACTCAGGTACCATTTGGTTCTAGCCCATAGAGCAGGGCACCTGAGGCTTATGCCGTGGCTGCTGCTGTTCGAGATAGCTATGTAGCTATGCGCGTAGCCAGCATCCTTTTGCAGACAGCCACTCAGGTACCATTTGGTTCTAGCCCATAGAGCAGGGCACCTGAGGCTTATGCCGTGGCTGCTGCTGTTCGAGATAGCTATGTAGCTATGCGTACGGAAAATTGGTGCACTAAAGGCAAAACTCACCCCTCGTCGGTCTGTAGCCGTGCCGGCTCTCCTCAAGTCTCAACCAGCCCCTCAAGCCGGGAGACACCTCTGTGCGTAGCCAGGGCACTAGGCTCAAGACCTGCAGGGAGCGGTGGGAATCGGGAGGTCTTTTGAGCCTAGAGGGTTATTACCAGGAAAAACAAGTTGGTTGACCTAGTCGTGCAAAAACTCTCAACTAAAGTTAGATTTCCATGCACTCCTGACGGTCAAGCCCCCTGATTTTTCCCGCCAAGGCTTGAAGGTTTTTATGCTGTGCTTTGTAGCCAGCATCCTTTTGCAGACAGCCACTCAGGTACCATTTGGTTCTAGCCCATAGAGCAGGGCACCTGAGGCTTATGCCGTGGCTGCTGCTGTTCGAGATAGCTATGTAGCTATGCGTACCACGTCCCCTGGGTCTGCGTCCTTAGGACGTATCTAAATAGAGAGAGGCAAACTGATGGAGAAGAAGAGCTTTGTGGGGGGGCAAGAAGAGGCGGGTGACTTCAGATAAACCCTCTTGCACATAATGCCTTGCAGCAGCACTGGTACCCCAGCGACCTTTCAACAATGTACGTTCCATTTGTCCAAAAGTATGAAAATCATGTGTAGCCCCGCCCCTGCGAAGGCTGTACGGCCGCAGTGCATCTGGAAGCTGAAAAAATCGGATCAATCGTTTGAATTCATCTCGAAAAACTTGAGGCAAGTGCGGCCAAAGCAAAGCATGTATGTTGCCTGTTTGTCTTCGTACCGAAACCCAGGAGCTGATTATCTCAATGGCAGTTGAATCCGTGATGACGACATTTTCGTCAATGGCCCGACGTAAACCAGTTTTAGTAAAGCCAAGCTGCACGACGATTGAATCAGCCCCTAACAGCAAATGATTTGTTTGTAGCTTGAAAAGTTCTCCTGTACGAAGCATGCCCCAAAAACCTAAGGCCAACAGGGCCGCAAGTGCTAGTTTTCCTTCATGTAGTGCTTTACCAAGGAGGCCATAGAAAAAGCTGATTGGAAGTGGGGGAGCTTGGTGAGGTCGTTCTATACGTCTCCATATCCCAAAAAGCTTCCAACTTTCCAAAAGATGTCCACGATAGGATGGACAAAAATGGTGGATCCCTGAAAGAGCGTCAGAAACGTCTGTGATCCCTTTACCAGCTAAATATTGTTCTTCAATCCAGGCAGTGAGATCTGAATCCATAGGCCCCTTGCCTGCTTCAAGGACAGGGAGTACTCGACGCACTGCAAGATAATATCTGAGCAATGTTTTTCGTGTGACACCTCTGTCATACAAAGGGATGCCCTTGCGACGGCGTCGTCTCTCAGCCTCAAGCTTCGCCCTGTCGACTCGCGGCATCTGTAGGATTCACAGCGCTGTCCACATGCCCCAATACCAGTAAAGCATGAGCCGCGAGGACAAGAGCCGCAATTTTGCGGCACAAGGGTTGCAACTGGCGGCTGCCTGTCCTTCCTTTTGAAAGGATCGAGAGGCTGACGTACGAATCTGTGAGATGAAAAATGCGGCGATTGCAAAGGCCCTTGTTTTTCAACTTCCATAAAAGGGTTAAATAAATAGCCCTGATTTCCAATGCATTGATTTGCTCTGCAAAAGCCCAATGGGAGCGAAAAACGATTTGCCACTGCCACCAAGAGGGATCAACCGATTGTCGGGGAAATGCCTTAGGATTGAGTATTTCTCCTGTTACAATCCTCACGTCTGATCCTGTATGATTGGTGCGTTGAAGAAGGTGTCGATTCAACCGATGAACTTCAAATTGAGCTTGCTCCTGAAATGGGCCTTTTCCTCCTAAGGCCCATTTAAAGGAATGGTGAAGCTTAAAACCAGGCGGCATACCCAATCTATCTT
Source organism: Symbiodinium kawagutii (assembly GCA_009767595.1). Classification (NCBI taxonomy): domain Eukaryota; class Dinophyceae; order Suessiales; family Symbiodiniaceae; genus Symbiodinium; species Symbiodinium kawagutii. Next base: position 165,503 of record VSDK01009807.1, read on the forward strand.
TGAGGTGTGAAATCGTGGGAAAGGGTATCCACTGGACCACTGCAAAGGCTGCAAAAATGCTAAAGGAAGGAATAGCAAAAGAATCCCCAAGCAAAGTACATCTCTCATCCTCCAGCTTTTGTTGACTCTGTTTAGCTTTAGAGGCCGAAAAGGCCACACTGGTATGGCCTTTTCCAAATCCCATCAGAGCTTCGCGTTCAAGAGAATTCAACAACCGATTACCTTGCAGTCGGTCATCGCCTATTAAGTACATCTCCTTGAACTGATACGGGGGATATTTGAAGTCTTCGGAAGCCCAACGATCACGTGTTTGTTGGTCGCACCTGGCTATCCCTACTGGCCCTGGAGGAGGACGGGATCTGCGAATGCATTTCATAAATGTAGGGTATACGGCCTCATCATCTTGTTGAAACGAGTCAGAATCCAACCACTGGCTGGCTAAGGGCCAAGAATCCTCCACCTCTAACTCAATATACCCGTCCTTTTGGGTCAAGGTCACTCCAGGAACTTCCCAGACAGGATGATTGGTCCAACAGAACCGCGGTCGATTCATGGGAACTTGGCAAGCTGGGTTCACACGAAACGGAATGGTTTCCAATGCCTCTGATATTTGATCCCTAGCTGACGTGTCCATGCTGGAGACATTCTCAATGAAAAAGAAAAGCTTCACCTCTCCCTTGATTTGGTGCAGAACCTTCATGATACGAATTACTTCGAAAAATAGCGAGCTTTCCGTACCACTTAGATTTTGTCGACCCAGTTTAGCTGACGAGAGGTCGACACATGGGAAGCCAGCCCAAAGATGCAATTCTAAGCACTCAGGAAAACGTTCTAGGAGGTGGCTAAGGTTCTCTTCATTCAGTTCTTTTACATCTAAGTAGATTTCGGTTTCCGGCCATCTTCTTGATACCACCCGGTTAGCCGGTGGGTGGCATTCAGCAGCTACCACATGAAGAACTTGAGCGCCAACGATGTCATAAAGTTAGCTAATAGATTTCCCATCTTTCATTCCCCCATCCTCCGCCCCCAGACCTATCATAATATTATCCTGCCTGCCTCCCACCACCAGCCCACCTGCCCTAGCCTCCACCTAAATTCTAATTAAATAACATTATTTCACCAAAAAAATCAAATAATATTATTTCATAATAATTTTTCCACCTAAAATTCTAACAGCCTAGCTTTCCCATCTTACAGCCCAAAAAAAAAGTAAAAAAATAATATTTCATAATAAAGATATTATTATGAAATTTTATTGTTAGAGTTTTTTATGCTTTCCAGTTACCTATTCCATCCCACCAGTGCTCTATCACTCTCATTTGTGTTAGGCAAGGTTTATTTGTATCGTTCAGTTCATCCATTGCTATTGATAAAAGAGTTATGTTAATAATCATTGCGTCAAAACTTCTAAAGTTGTTGAGTTCCTTACCACATTCTACGATGACCTTTTTATCCGTGAGGTTTTCATACATCTTTTTAATAATATCAGGTCTCCAAGACGCATTTATTCTAATACAATCTACGAATTCTTCATTCATTAATCGGTCGGTTATATCCATCCAAAACTTCACTCCTTCCTCATCGTCTGGTGAAGGCATAGGATGACACCTTACAAAGTCTCTAATCTCTTCGTCTTCCTTTTCTATTGCTTTTCTATCGCATTCGTGTTCATCTTCGCTTTCACTACCAAAGTCAGCAATGATACCAACATTTTCTAAGTTTAAGTCCTCAATCTTAATAATACTACCCATTTTTCTCTTACTATATTAAGGTAATTTCCCTTTAAGTGTTTTATGATTTTTAAGTGGCAAAAAAATAATATTTCATAATAAGAATATTATTA